>VUQJ01007278.1:33655-46535 GCA_015108635.1 Andinoacara biseriatus | reverse complement strand
TCCGAGGATTGAACCTTTGGGGATTTGGCTGTGTGTGTGTGTGTGTGTGTGTGTGTGTGTGTGTGTGTGTGTGTGTGTGTGTGTGTGTGTGTGTGTGTGTGTGTGTGTGTGTGTGTGTGTGTGTGTGTTTTCAAGCTATCTGTATTTGAGCATCTTATAATTAACATTGATGTAGATGACACTCAAAGTCTCCCTTGCATGTGTAATTACTTTTTAAGAACTGCACTGACGGTGATTTATAGCATTTTAGAACAAGTGGTTTCTTCTGCACAAGTCATATATAAAAGAACAAGGGGGGAAAGGAAGATGCTGAAAGACTGAGAAAAAGACGGACAGAAAAGGAGACCAGTGTTAATGAGACTGTCAGGGACAGGAAAGCAATTTGAGATGTTCGCCTTGCAGACCACAATCAGCTGTCATGATTAATGGTCTGAATTTGTTTTTTCTGCCACCTCATTGCACTGATCAACTCCTCTCTCTTCTACATTTCAAATAAATAACAATCATCACAGTAGCACTGAGGCACATTAGATGCACACAGTCAATCCGGTGACTGCAGCAGCAAATGTCAAATTAAAAGTCAGTAACCGGGCGAAATTCAGTAACTCTAACACTGTATTTGATATTGAATAAATCATTTTCTATACAGTTTTCTATCTTAATGTGTAGTTGTACAGATGTGCAGAAGATCTTCTCTGAATACTTTGTACTGAGTTTAGCTCAAATACAAGCCAACACTTGCTTTATTACAATTGGCAGGAATGCGTTCATATTGGCAGAAATTAAATTTTTCCCTTGTTTTGAATGACCATCAGTAAAGACCATGGCTTCCTGTCAAAGCTGGCTCCCATTTGAGAGCTTTGTGTTTGTGGACTTACTGTTTCCACGTGTACTTCGCTTACTTTTTGACACAAAAAAAACTACTTAGCTAGGGGGGTAGGAACAGATTCTAATTTAGATTAAAATACGCTCCTTCCAATCTTGGCTACATAGCAAAAAATGAAGGGACAAACAAAAGATTTTCAGCCAGTAGACACAAGATACACTAGATGGACAAAAAGTAGTGGGCCATACCACTTGGTCCTTGAATTCAGGTGTTTTCAGTCCAGTTGCCACAGGTGTGTAAAATCAAATGCGCAGCCATGCAGTCTGCCTTTAGAATGTGGATAAAAAGTGGTTTATGTTATAAACCACTGAATGCAGTTCCAGGATAGTAAGTAGTAAAGATGAACTCCCCTAAAATAAATGCATCTATATACTATACACTGCATCTTTATGCTGTACAACACTCCAGCAAAGCGAATCACAGAAATGCTGCATCAGTTTTCTCCTTCACTTCCCGCTCTACAGTTCCCAGTTGTCCTTTTTGTCAGGCTGAAGAAAAGACCTTTGTTATTTTTCTCATCATGAGGGATTTTTACTCTTTTAATCTGACAGTGGATTACAGCTGTAAATGGAGCTCGCCTACACAGACTGTCAAGAAAAAGCAGAGAGAGCAGCTACATTCAAGTGCCAAACTGGATGCATATTTTAGGATTTGTTCAAAAGTAAATGATAAAAAGATGAAGGGAAGTTCACGTTAATGAGTCTGTCGAAGGCCGAGCTTTGCAGTGCTGTTTAGGAAAAAACAAACAAAAAGTTTGTCTTATTTCTGATGCAGTATTTCACTTAGTGAGGAGTACGTTGAGTCTACAGCCTTCGTTCATCAGCGTTGCTGTACGTGAACAGTGATTTTCAGACAGCAGACAGAAAGATAGAATCAGAGTGTGACTACCACCACCTACCACTGTTGTCTTGTTTATTGGGGCAAACTATTCATGGCCCCTCCAACCATTTCTCACCTCACAACTGGTGATGAAAGCCTCCTCTGACAGCCAGAATTCTGCTTTCTCTCTCTCTTTGCCTCTTCTCCAGACATTCATACATGCACAAACACACTATATCCCCTCAAATTTATCTTCCACTTCTTCTGCATCTACTTCTTTCACCTGCACATTTGATCTCTCAAGGGCCTTTGACACACAACTGAGTAAAAAGGAAAGTTTCTGTGGAAGAAGCAAGAGGGGAAACTACCTCAAGTTCAGTTCCAGGTTACAGTAAAAAGCAAAGAAGGTGATCCATTCCCCATGTCTTGCCTCCAGGATTCGCCCCGACTCTGCAAAGAGAGAAGTTTGAAGATGAGATTTGTTCATACCATGGCTACTGCTGATGGGTTATTCATGGGAAGTTTATTCAAGTTGAGCAGTTGACTTGCAAGCAAGTCATATTGCTGAACTCCCAAGGGCTGTGTCAACTTCTCAAAGTGGGTGATGGTGCAAGTCAGCAGTTTCTGTCCTGAGCAAAGCGACCACTTGAGAAGAACACAAATCAAAAAGTTAGTCTTCATACAGCTGACTGCTCTGCCGCAAAGCGAGGACGTTTTTCTGCTATAATCATTCGGCTTCCTCTCATCCCCAAGAAAAACCCTTAAGCTCAGTGAATTTTAAGATAAGATAAACTTTAAACTTTAAAGAAAGGCAAGCAGAGACAATGAACAAAAAAAAAGGTTTTAATGAACTCAGAAAAACAGGACTCCATCTTGATTTAATAAACAGTATATTAAAATATATTAACAGTAATAAAACTAATATAATAATTTTTTTTTAAAAATCACAGCTCAATAAAAAGGCTTGAGCACTTTGTGACTTGGTTAACTATCTACAGGGCAATTAAAAAATTAATTTCCATAATCAATGCTTTAATAGTACCAAGTTATTAAAGGTTTCTTTCATCACATATCAGCCAAAGTGCTTAGTTAAGATAATAAATCACAAAGGGCTCATTTACTAGTTAATGCTAGCACAGCTTCTATAGACTGCAGCTTGCTTAACATGCTCCTCTCCAATCAGTCTCTTGTCAAAGATTTATCTACAATGTGCATGTGGAAACAACCAGAAAAAGCTGCTGGCCTCACAGCTTGTCCAGCACCAGCATTGTTAACAGGACATAGATACGTCCATGAAATAGCCATATGTTAGATATTGCAGTGGGATCAGAGGCAAGCAAAGCTAATCCTGGTTCCAGAGACAATAATCAACTGTGGCTGCAAGATGAGAGTGATTTAAAGGATAGTGCAAACAGGCAGGGAGAAGCTTATGTGACAGAAACCTGCTTTAAATGTAAGGAGAGAGATTGCTTTCACTTTAACTTTGATTGATTGTCTATTATTTGATTTCACTGGTAGAGCATTGCTGACCTTGCTTGCCCTGGTGGAATGCAACTGCTTATCCAGCTTGCTGACAGGCATTCCTTTATTGTCAGATCTGTCATCAAGATCTTGACTCATCTGTAAAAGTCAAAATGGCACTCCAATATAACATTCTTGTGATATATTTTAAGCATTTAGCAGTATTCTGAGTGTTGCAATAACATATTGTGATATGTTACAATTTATCGTGCTTTTTCAGTGCATCACAAGTTAATTCAACCCTCTCTGCTGTCCTCAAACTTTCCTCAACTTTATGCTCCACTTGTCTGTGGAGCTCTGGTACCGCTGTGTCCATGAAAAAGTGATATGATGGTGTCCCATTGCTGAGTTTCATCTTTAACATGTAGTAAACGTCCTCCTTTTCCACAACATTGTATGGCCACAAGTCTTTGCACATAAAGAAAGCGATGGATTATGTTATTTTCTCAGCTCAGGGAGTTAGCTTTGTCAGGTTAAGTATGTTGGTTAGTTTTTCAATTGAGTTGATTTAACATTAGCTTTGTTCTCCTTGGCTAGTGTTATCTCAGGATAGAGGTGTGTGATATGAGCCCTGGTGTATTTTACAACTCTCCTTATAAATCCCATGTGTCATATCAATCCCCGTTGTCACATCCTTGTTAAAATTCCAAAATAAGTCCATATGTTTGATTTAAATGCAGACTTTTTAAATTTTCTGATTTCTTTTTCCAGTGCCTCCATCTTTGTTTTACCAGGTTCCTCATTCGCCACTAGTGCATGAGCGGTGTTGGACCACATAGTGTAAAAAATAATTGTGCAAAAGTCTAGCATTCTAGTACTATAAAGTTTCTTTTGGATTATTTATATAATAAGATATTAAAATTCGGTGTCCCATTATCAATACAATATTGTCATGCCAAATCTCAAAATATAATGCTGTATTGATTTTCTCTCCCAAACTTTTCCTGAGTTGGAAAAAATTGAGAAATTGTTGTCAGACTGGATCAGTACGTAAAAAGGATGAAACCAAGATCAAGTTGACATTCTTAGGTCACAATTTCATACTTTAATCTAAGTTCACACCTAAAAAAATGAACCAGCTTATGTTCATTTCTTCAGTTTGGTTGTTTGTTTTTTATGGCCTGCTCTGAGCTATTACTGACAGACCGACTGGTTGTTATTTTTGAAACATGGATCATCAATGTCAGTCTGTGGCAGACAGTAACTGGTGTTGAACAGCATGTGGAAGTTTGTTTGCCTCGTGAGTGTCCCATCTGAGATGCTTTATTCAGCTGACATTGTATTAACATTAGCTTTTTTTCCCTTCTTTTCTAGGCTGCAAACAGCAACTTTTTCTTTGTTTATGACCTCAGGCGCCATTGCCCTACAGGGACCTTCATGCTGGTATACTGTTCCTGCCTTTGTGCTTGTTAGAGCTTATACTAGAGTCCCAGAGGAAATTCACATAGAAGACTGGCAGCACAGAAGGAGAAACCTGATTTAATGACATAATGCATGAGAAAAGATGGACTGAAAAATGTACAGCTGCTGTGTATATCTACAACTGCGGGGAGGAAAATACAGTCGAAGGAGGGTGTGAGCAAATATGTATTCTCATCATTTGTAATAAATATGTCTTTGTAGACTCATAGGTGCAAGCACATCCCTTGTGTCCATAATTTTTCTCGCTTGCGTTTACTCACAAAGTTTGCTGACACAATGACTGACATTTAAAAGATTAGAGGTCCTGAGAAGAAAGCCAGTCTTGAATGGAAAAGAAATGGAAGAAACTGTGGGAATTTTACATATCAGACAAGTACAAAGTCACACACTGACATCCATCTGATTATCTGTGGCTATTGCCACATTGAAGACCTGCACTCTCGCTCACTCTCTTCATTTCTTTCTGTCACCCACAATCTGTGTTTAAATACCCCAGTCTCTCCATCCTCTTGTGGTAATTGGATCCAGTGCAAGCCAGAACAGATGAGGCGGTCACACAGATGGCTTCTCACAGGCTTAATCATGCATTTTGGATTCCTCCTAACTGGCAATTGGAGGTTATATGCTATTGGACACCAGCACATCAAGGAAAGGGGGTTTAGCCAGAGTCAACCACATGGCCTTTGAACCCTTCACCACCCCAGATGGAGTGATTAAAAGGTTTACTCTGACAAAAATGCCCTAAATGTTTCAAACATTCCCTTTGGCTTTTTAAACACCAGAAGATTTAACAGCAGTGATGCACAGTGGTCAAGGATTAGTGCTGGGCTGCAATGAGGTACATTTAGCCAAGTTCAAATCTGCGATAAAAGTGTGGTGTCTTAATGGTGTATTCCCACGACTCAAAGGAAGTTTCTTTTCAATCCACTACTTGTATTTAACAGACAGAGACCATCAAATATATGAAAAAGCTCCATCTTAACCAAGTGCATCAAAAATGCCTAAGAAAGAATTCTCCAGTGATATAATATGAAATTTGTAATGAATCCTGGCTCACAATCTTTTCTTATTTTGGCTCAGAACACAAGATAAACTCAAATCTCAAGTTTTTCTTCTTCTAATACCAGAGTGCTCTACATCTAGGTTATTATGTCCACTCAAAGAAAAGTTACCCAGCATCTTCCTGCTAATGCACCACTGAGCAAACATATTGTACTTTGAGTTTACACCTCCCAGGGCAATGAACTGTGTCGCTACTTTCCCTCTTCTGCTTTGTCTCTCTCTGTCTCTCTGAGTCTCTCTGAGTTCTTGTTGCTTTGAATGAAAACTCCTGAGAAATGAAGGGAGATGGGGACCACAAGAGAACGGCTTCTTAGAAAGAAGCGATTTATTCCCTTGACTTTCCAGGGGAACGTCATGAATAAATTCAGTTCACGGCTTTCTGATTGTTTGGTTTTGTCCCTGGGGAGAAAAGATGGGAGGGGTGCTACTGTTCACAATGTGTGGATGTTTTATTCTTGGAACTTTTCAGGGATACAATTCAGATCATGTTTAAGAGTATATCTGCCATAAAAAGCACAGTCTTTACAGTTTTCATAATGTTAATGCCATAATTCCAAATCTATTCTAAATTTGTCAAATAAAAGAGTTAAACTGTGTTCTCTAAAGACGTCCAAGGATCTAAGTGGCACTCTATCAAGACATAAAAACTCACTCTCCTGCAGTGACAGGATGAAAGTTAATTTCCCCAAAGTTTAATTTATAACCGGATAATTTCCCATGCTGAGTGTGTACAGACGCCATCTGTATATAACTCTACCTTCTTCTATTGACCATGAAGAGCTCTGGCTTTTCATTGTAGAAAGGAGGTTATATGAGGTCAGAGCAATAAAGGCAATTGTTTTCTGTACAAGAATTGATTTTAAAATTAAAAACAACCCAGTCAAACATTTGGTTCATGAGATCCAGCAGCAGTAAATTAAATGTTCAGTGTTGCTGCGTTCACAGTATCCCTGAACTTCCTTTGATTCTGTTGAGGGTTGCAGTCAAACTTAAAACTCGAGTCCACCTAATCTGAAGTAGTTCATTTTAGGTTGTTGGGTTAGATTGTTTCTCATTTATGTCCTCAGGCATCAGGATATGAGAACGTTCATATTTTCCTATAATCCACTGAACATGTTCAAATGGGAAAATCTAGTAATTTCAGGGACAGTTTAACAGGAAGAGGCGATGAGCTACTCTTTTCACTCAAATAGTACAATTTACGCTCAAATAAGAATTTTACAACTCTTTGTTTTTTGGATTTGCTTTCAGTCTTTCCTACTTGTTGTAGGAAAGAACAGACCAGAGTTGTAGAAATACAGACCAGAGAAGCTTTAATGATGCTTGAAGTCAGCAGAACAATCCAGCGAGCCACATGAAAGAATGGATGAAAAAGGAAAAGTAGTAATGTCTGTATATTAGAGGTATCAAAGTTACTATAAAATTTCATCATGAACTTCTAGTGTTTAGGTTTTGAATTAATGAAGCCCTCCACACAGAACGCACTAGATTAGAGAGCTGTGGATGCCCTGCGGTGCAGCATCCCTGAAGGCAGTTCAGGGTTTAGTGTCTTGCTTCAGAGCATTTTATCTGTGATGCGGTTTTCATTATGGATGCAATACCACCAACTGAGCAGAGCTTTCAGAAAAGTAACTGAGCAGTTTTGAATATAGTTTTAAATATAGTGTTATAAATATATATATTTGTGTACACATACGCGAACATTAAAAGCACCAAAATTTGAGGCAAAAAATTAAAAAAAAGAATTCTCACCTCATAAAGAAGGTATCCTAAGGCTACTGTATAGCAAAGACACCCCACTGTTGTAACAATAAGACAAAGAAGAGCCCCTCTGGTGGCTCTATTAGGCCTGTAGGCAGAGTGGTGCTCTGGACGCTGCTGTGCCAACGTGCACACAGTGACATGCTGATGTTTAGCTAGTATTATGTTCATCATGTCCAGCTTCTTCGTTCTTTATAAGAGAGGTCCAATGGACGGTGGTTGTGCTCGTCACAGTCTACGGGCTACAGAAATTCCAGTCATTCATTTAAAGATGTTATTAACATTTAGAATTGTCGATTTAAAGGTTTATTACTCAGTATGAAACACCGTATAAGGCTGCGTGATGTATATTCATAACCTGTGGCTACGAGCAAAAGAATCTTTCATTAAAGGACAGCCCATGGTGCTCTTTCTGTTAACCTGCCGGCAGCAACATTTCATTCAACTGTGGATTTTCCTCGGGTCATTCTCGCTGGTGTCTCTGTGTTTGCTGTGTTTTAACAAGAAATGATCAAGAGAGCAATACGTACAACGTGTATACTGTTTGCGGCTTTGCACCCCAGTAGAGCTTTACCCTTTTTCCTCTCAATTTAAACATTAAAACTGAAGAAGAAGTGAGAAGAGAACATAACAAAAAGACGAGAAAGGGGAGAAAAAGCTACAAAGAGAACTGCACCGAGGGTGGATGATAACAGATCTTGAAGGCTGTTGCAACACAAGCCCTGTGCTTATTGGAGAATTGATTAATGGCTCTGTAATGAGAACATGGAAAATGCTGAGGGTCCCATGTGGTAGCATTGCAGTATAGCGATAGAGACACCGCTTATTCCCTTGTACAGACATCCATGATTGTCAAGGAGTGGCTTAAATATGACTGGAGATGTCTCCATACACAGTGTTACAGGAGATGAAAATCAATACTGAAATGTTCATCTCAGTGAGTTTCATTACTGCTTATCACGAGCACCTTCTAATTCTGGGAGGCTTTTTTCACTCTTCCCTACATGTTCTTACAGAAATCGTTTTTCTATTTGTTACAAAGGGGGGGAAAATATCCTGAAAAACCTGCTTTCAAACTATTTCCTCCAACTCACAGGTGGGTGAGCGCAGCGCTTTACTGTAAGTACAAGGATACGCTGCTGTTCTTTAACGTCCCAGCTTGAAGGCCTCATTAGAGATGTTCATCACTATGTGGGTTTCTGTATGCAAACATCTTTCTTTCTGACTCTCTCTGTGTGTCTTCTGAGATTCCCCTTGGCTTCCACCAGTAAAACAGTAAGAAAAATCTGGTTTGTCTGCAGGCTTGAAGTCAGCTAAACTCTTCTCATTAAACTGCAAAACCACTGCCAAACTCTTTCTGCTTTATTCACTTTGTTAATGAAAAACTTTTAAGTTATGGGGGAAAGGCAGTTGGGGTATTTCAGCTTCAGTAATGGGGCTTGTTTGAAGCATGGAAAGACAATCTTTACACCATCTTTTCCATCCGTCTTTCCCAATTTGATGCATTTACCACTGCAGGTGGTCCATGAAGTTGAAGCATTTGTTAATTTAACAGTAATTATTTTGTTGTCAGGGAACATGTAAGGTTTTAAGTTTTATTTCTTTATTAAGATGAGACTAAATATTCTGTCACCAGCCACTTTTTTAGGTACACCTGTTCAAGTGCTTTTTAACACAAATGTCTAACAGATCGATCACATGGCAGCACTTCAACGCTTATGGGCAGGCAGACATGGTCAAGACAATCTGCTGACGTTCAAACTGAGCATCACAATGGGGAAGAACAGTGAGTTAAGTGACTCTGAGATTTGAGTGACTGTCAGCTAAGAACGGGACATTGAGGCTGCGATTCACACGCGGCCACCAAAATTGTGCAATAACAGATTTGAAAAACATCACCTAGTCTGATGAGCCTCGATTTCAGCTGCATTAAAATGTAATAAGACATAAATGAGCAATTAAAATTGAAGCACATTAACTTGGAAAATGTATTTTATACACTTGGGACGTTGCGCAAATTATAGTGAGCTTGTCGGGAAATATGGTTTCTTTTAACTCCAGATTTTAAAGGAGTCCTCAATTTAAATTGTCAGCATACTAAGAACAGTGGGACTCGTGTAAGTGCAGAAACTTCTGAAGTCCCTGTCCCAATCATTTGACACAACATCTGATATCCTTTCTATTTTCTGTTATGAATAAAACATGGGTTTATGAGATTTCCAAATCATTATATTCTGTTTTTATTTGCATTTTACAGTGTTCCATGTATACTAGTTTGTGATAGATGATTAAAGAAAATTTGCTTTTGAAATTTACCATTAAAGTCATTTCCTCTGTCTGTGTGAGAGCTGATCTGTACAGATGACGTTTTTTCAGTGATTGAGGGAATATTAGTTCAGAAATTGGCATGACACCAACAGCCTAACTCAATATTTGCCTCATTACAGGTAATTTTGTACAAGCAAAATGGCCTCCTGAAGACTGCAACCACACAAAAATAATTTAGAATTTCACAGCTCACAGTCCAGGAATCAGATTGATTCATTAGAAAACAAACCTGTTCTGGATGAGCTCCATCAGCCCAGGTGGTTCATGTGTATGTGCGTTTGAAGCTGCATGGGTGCATCGTAAGCCATTGCTGTGCTGCTGAGGTGTCTGCTGAGTGTAGGACAGACACATACCTTTGTACTTGTTCAAATGCCAGTTTGAAATCCCTGATCCTGCTGACAAAGAATGGAAAGGCGGGAATAAAGCCTTCCAGATGCCTCTGGCAAAAACATTAACTCCATGTGAAATGCATTTGTTTCACATACGGTAGCTCCAGGGTGAACGCCTTCTCATCTAACAATCAGCCATTTATGGTGCTGCTTTACAGCATGCACCAGGATATTTATTTAAGGATATCTGCTGGAAGAATATGCTCTTTCAGCTTTAATATTATCTATATTTCCTCTGTGTTTGCCTTTATGTGAAAATCACAAGCAAGAATCAATACACAGAAATTGTCTGTCAGCTTTGATAACCCAGCACGGTCGCTGATCTTTACCCCTCTGTGCAAAACCAGGTTACATAATCAGCAGAGCAGCTCCTATGCACAAAAAAAAATCCATGATGCTAAATCATGAGGTAAGAGTGTCAGAGCAATTTAGGTTCTTTTTTTTTTTCTTTTTTGGCAAAGATATTCCTTGTTCCTCATTTATTTCCTTTTCATTAATGATCCTTTCCTCATTTTCACCATCCAGAATTGGAGCTTTGCTGCTGAGTGTATTCTTGCCTCTCTGTTCAGCGGTCTGTCAGGGTGTAGGAGTAAAATGGACCATAGTGGCCTGAGCTCATGTTGGCTGAAACCTTGGGTCACTACAAAGCGCCCGTGAGCAGGTATTTTTCTGTGCTCGTCCATCTAAAACTGCTGGGATTTTTAGTTCAAAGACATAAAAGTGAAAAACAAAAATTACAGCCCTTTTTTATTCACAGTGTCACTAACTGAGAAACATGATATCAGTGGAATTGTTTCAGAATCACATAGGACTCTTATTAATTTGTAAAACAGCTGCAAGCACTGCTGCCTCACAGTTAGAACACCATCTGAAAGGCCTGGGTTCGATTCCACCTTGGCCCGGGCCTCTCTCTCTCTGTGGAGTTTGCATATTCTCCCCGTGTCTGTGTGGGTTTTCCCCGGGTACTCCGGTTTCCTCCCACATTCCAAAGACATGCACTTACTGGGGTTAGGTTAATTGGCTACACTAAATTGCCCATAAGTGTGAATGAGAGCATGAATGTGAGTGTGGATGGTTGTCTGTCTCTCTGTGTTGCCCCTGCGACAGGCTGGCGACCTGTCCAGGGTGCACCCTGCCTATGTCAGCTGGGATAGGCTCCAGCTGACATAGGCAACCCTAAACAGGATAAGCAGAAGTGAATGGATGGATGGATGGATGGATGGAGGTGCAAGTTTTACAAAATGAAATGTGTATTATGGCACCCAGAGGGTTTTTTGTTTTTTACATATATTGATACTGATACTGTGTGATACTGATACTGCCTGCAGCACCTAAAGTCACACAACCCCAGCAGTGGAGACTCTTTACTCTAGTCCATCTAACATTTGCCTCTCAGGCAGCACAACATAGTTAATTCACATGTGGCAGGCCGATCTTATTGATCAGTTATTTTTCCACACAAGTTTAATACTGTTGGATCAGGGTGTCGTTATAAAAGAGAACCTGATTTAGTGTGTTGCACAGCCTCACATGATCCATGATTTTTTTTTTCTTTGTGCTTTCCCATGAGACACTGGTGCATGTGTGTTTACCAGAAAGAAGAAGTACTGGGTCAACTGCAATGAGTGAGGCTCAAGAACAGTGAGCAAACGCTGCATCTATGTTCACAATCACAGTGGATTAAACAAACAATTCTTACGATATACAGTCACATAAGCCATTTTTTTCCCACCGTGTGAAATGCTTCCCATTTTAAAAAAGACAAAACTTTTGATCAGAGTACTGTTAAAAGTCCCATATTGAGATCACATTTTTGCTTTCAATTTATTTTTGGTTATCATTAGACACAAAAATTAACCGGTAAAAGTAAAGAAAGGATCATAATTTAGATTAAATTACATGTTTAAAAAGCTTCACCTTCTCAGTTACCTGGGTGCTAACTTCCATCCCATCTAGCTTTAAAATGTAACTTTAGGCCCTGATAACCTTTGGGGGGAATGACTGATACCCCAGTCAGGGGTGTTTCATTCAGCGAAATGAAGGTTTCCGCGATTAGTCGTTCGCTCGTCATGGACGTCAATTTCTGAATCCAATTTGAGACCATAAACCCAACAGCAATCTCTGATGAGTGCTGTAGCTGAATTTTACAGCTGCTCTTGTCTGCCAATGGATATAATGACTAACTGAATGAACAGAGTTGCACCACTGTCATTATAAATCAAATCAATTACACTCAGAGGTCAGTGAGTATAAATAAGGCAGCGACATGGTCTACTGCACCTCATGTTTATATCAGTGTATTGCTGCTGCGCACCTACAGCATGCATCATCTATGTTCATATTCTATGAATATGTTTGGTTACTTTACAGGACAGCTCCCAACCACAGACATTTGTATTTGAGTGTCTAAGATAATATTTACATACATACTCACCGAGCGTCTGTGAAATCTAAACACAAGCTAAAAGTAGAAATTGTGAAGATGGGCTAAAATGATGGCAAATGACATGAAATTAAAAGTGAGAAATGTTTTTTTAATCCAATATTTAGGAAATTATTTTCTGTTGAAATAATAATAATAATAATAATAATAATAATAATAATAATAATCTCAGATTGATTATACACCAGTGTTCAGTCATTTTAAGGCTGGTCAGACTGAGTTTGAGATTGTATTTTTCCCTCACACACT
>VUQJ01007278.1:20132-33635 GCA_015108635.1 Andinoacara biseriatus | reverse complement strand
AATGACATGAAATTAAAAGTGAGAAATGTTTTTTTAATCCAATATTTAGGAAATTATTTTCTGTTGAAATAATAATAATAATAATAATAATAATAATAATAATCTGCCAGATATTATTCTGGTGATAGTATGTAGTCTGAAAGTTTACCTACATCTGTCCTATGGCAGCAGAGCTGAATTAGTCCTTTAGATTAGATGCTCCGCTGCCTGTCCAGTGAGTGGTGCAGAGGGTGGTCAGTATCCAGTTTGCAGCCAATCACAGAGCCAGCCTCCCTAATCGGTGTATTCAGTCTGTTGGTGTCACCAGCTCCAATGCTGCTCCCACAGCAGTCCACAGCAAAGTGGACTGCTGCGGCTGAGTGATAGAAAATCTCTATCGTTTTGCTGCACACATTGAATGATCTCAGTTTCCATATAGAGCCTGCCTATCTCCCCTTTTTCTATGCAGCCTCTGTGTTGGTCTTGGTCAATGTGGATGCCCAGGTCCTTGTGCTCCTCCACCTCATCAGCATCCTGTCCCAGGATAGACACAGGCCACATAACTGTCATTTTCTCTCAGAAACCTCTGATCTTATTAGGAAGCAGATAATTCCTCCCAGGCAACTCCACAAAATCATCCACTAGTGCTTCGTACTCTTCCCCCCTGCCCATCACTAACACATCCAAACACTGCAGAATTGTCAGAGTATTTCTGTAGGTGGCATGACCGGGAGTTGTACAGAAAGTCTGAGGTGTTTGCAAGATGAACAGGAATGAAGACAGAACAGGTCCCTGTGGAGCTCCTGTACTGCACATCACCAAATCAGACAGAGCACCGCCCAGCGTCACACACTGCAGCCTGTCTGTCAGGTAGTCAGTAATCCACGACATGGTGGATGTCTTTACTGACATTTCCGGCAGCTTCTCTCGCTCAGTATCAGCAGCTGAATTGTGTTAAATACACTTGAGGGATCAAAGAAGGTGATCGACAGACAGACATAACTGACTAAATGTGAGTTAGCTCTCAACACTGAATGAATAAACCACTTAAAGAATGTAGGCAATTGTTGAAACCATTGGCTTAAATAATGGCTACAGTTAATGTAGTTTAAGCAATTAATGGTTAAAATGTAGTATTCAAACAGATCACTCCAATATCTAATTTCCAGATTTATCTGTGGTTAGATTTGTTTTGTGTGTGTATATATATATATATATTGTATTGGGATTAAATGATAATTCTTTTGTGTCCTTCAAATCACAAAACGTTAATACTATTAGTACTATTATATCATCATTCATGTCATTAGCAGTAAATGTCTATTTTCAATTTAAAAATAAAATATGCCTGAAAACACAAAAGAAAGGCTGATGATTTCTCTGTATTACTTTCGAAGAGTTGTGTTTTAATCTGTGGATGATCGAGAGGAAACAAAAGACATCTGCATGTCTGATTTTTGTGCATTTGTTCATCATCAAGCTAAAGATGGCTAATTTTTCCCCAGAGCACAATGAGCTCTGCTCAGTCTCTTTTTTTCCTGTGGGAAAAAGTAGCAGTAGTTATCGACCGTATACTTATGCCGTGAATACGTTTTATAGATTTTTAAGAAAGCAATACTGAGACGTATGAATACGGTTAACCTGTGAAATAGCAGCCAGTCTACCTGTGGAGAAATAATATGTCTTACAGTCAGTTCCTAATGTGTGACAGCTTTTGATTTATGGCTTCTTGCACTCTCGGGACCCATATTTTTCTGATTTTTCTCTTAGGCACCGTCTAACCAAACAACATCTTTATCTTTTTTCCTTGCTCTTTATCTTTTTCTTAAAGTAACCATTGACAATCTATCCAAGCGCGACCTCAGCAGAGACTGAAAAAACTTTACCCTGATGCTTCAAAAGAGGGCAGCTCTCCTCTGGAGCACTTCTGTGTGGCTCCACATACAAAAAAAATAAAAAATTGCCAAGTTTTCATCAGGAATAAATTAGATATGTTATTCAACCTGTGACCCAGACGTGCTCCTCTTTGCTAATCTGATTTAAAGCTATCTTTGGTTGGAAAAGGATACAGCGGTATAAGCTTGAGACAGACTCTGTAGAAATAAGACATTACTAAAACATCAAATAGAAGCTTAAACTAATCAGCTCACGCTGGCATGTGGAGAAGCCTTTTTATCGTTCTCGTTACTCACACGTTGTGTGTTTAACGCACACTGTGGAGAAACATTAGCTATATAATGCGACTGGTGTAATCTCTCAGGTGTGTCACTCCAATAAGACCAGTCGAATTAGTTGGCATGGTCGCCGTCTTTATAAAGCTTAAATAGGATGGTTCTTCAAAATCAGTTGTGAAAAATGTTACTCCTGAAAAATGAGGAGAGTTTAAGTTTCAACTGAACTTTAAGTGTATACAGAAGCTTCACAGTTGAGGCACCTTCTTTTGGGATGAAGGTTGGGGATTGTCTATAAACGCTGGAGCCCATAATACTCTTGGCCTGCAGGAGCAGTTTCAGACAATCATGGTCTTTTCAATCTGTTTCAGATGGTGTGATTAGAGAGTGATCTGCTGCTGGCAGCATCGCAAAATATCTCATTTTTGGAGCCGTCACAGTAATTTCTCCATCTGCTGGTGGAGACATAACGTCCCTCCTTAACGCAGGTAGACAGGTGGCAGATTGGCCTCTTGCCTGATCCTCAGTGGGCGAGTTTTTATGGAGGCATGTGTGCTTTTAGTATGTGAATATCTATAAGAAGGAGACAGAGGAGACCAACATAGAAAGTATGATGTGTTGTCAGCATCCCTTCCTTGAACTATTTGCTTTAATCAGGAGGATAAACGGTATTTTTAACTCTGTCACAATCGTGTCAAATCAGAAAATGCTATAAGATTCAAATACAACGCGCACACATGCACAACTAATCATTTTAAGATACTGCAAGTTACCCGGACGAAATCCTCATGCAGGTGCATGCAGAGGTTTTTTTGTTGGAGAATCTAACCACAGGAAATAGACAGGAGCTACATGGTCATGCTTTAGTATATATAAATTTGTCACCACACATGTTCTGTTATGTTATAATAAGATTAAAATGCAAAGAGCACAGACAGAAAAGGAGAAGAGGCGACTTCAGAATCTGGTTTATTAACTTAAAAAGAAGTCAACGAAAACTCCCACGATACACTGTGGGTTTATAGCACTTACTGTAGGGTAGAACACACATTTGTGTCCAAGTTTCAGATGACTGTGCTCTATTTTAACCAGTTGTCTTGTTTTTTCTATCTTTGTCTTCTTTTTCTATCTTATTGGGTGTAAAACTCGTTCAGGTGAAACCATGTAAGGAAAAAATAATTCTTTAAATTCTTTCAAATCTCAAAGATGGGGAAATGTTCTCTATAAAATGTAGGTAACACTGCAGCCATATGCTTTGCTCATTAAGGTTATCCTCAACAGCGAGCACAGAGTGCTTAAATAATTTGAGAATCTATTTGCAGAATCTTACCATGTAAAATATGGTGTTATTGCATGATTCATTTAATCAGATGACTGAGCAAACAGGTCCATATTGTCTGTCAATCATTGCTGAACAGGTGCTTTAATTTCACTGCTAGGAAATGTTGCCCTTCTATATTAAATCTTTGGAGAACAAGTGGGGGGTTTTTTTTCTAAATAATGGTTAAAAAAAACTCAGCTGGTTATTTTTAACCTGGGAGTTGGTCCTGTTTTAAGTAGAGCAGACAGTGAAAGCCAGATTTTCTTGGAGTTCACACAAAGCCGTCTCTAAAAATGAACAGTATTGTCTTAAATAAAATTGGCTTGCCTTTTCTATAAGCCAATAGTTTAAAATAATAGTTATTTAAATACTTTAGTGAGAAAATTACAAAATCCAGTTTAGTTTTATTTCACTGAACTAAAATCCTATTTCATGCCTTTTAGTTCTTACTTTAACCAGAACTGTGCTGTAGACAAGTCCATTCTTTTGGACTGGCCAGACCAAGTGAGTGTGTGAAAGAGTGTGTGAGAGAAATGATGCCCTAAAAAAAATGGTTTGATTAAACTTCTACATTAAGTGCAACACTGCCCTCTGCTGGTTGATGGGCTGGGTTTCAATGCAGAATGGTAATTTGTGTAAAAATAATACATTTCTCACCAGCTGCACCAATGACATAATTCAAAAACTGAGGAAATAAAACATGTATTACTGCCCCAAATACCTAATTGTCATATTTTTCACTTTTATACTTTAAAAAAAAAAAAAAAAACAAGCATGTTTTTCAGGCTTGGATTACATATTTTGGCATTTAAACCTTTTTCAGTTGAAACTATTGCTGAACTTTTTTAATTCCAGAAGAATCCATCTCAATGAAAATCCATATCTGGGAAACCTGAAGTATGTTTTATTATAAATCTGAACCAGATATAAATTTTCTCAAAATGTGATTTCATTGGTAACACCGTGTCCAAATAAGTCAGTTATGTTTTTGAAAAACAAGGACAATTCTGCTGCTTATCCACACACGTATACCATGTTTGGTTTTTCTAGAGCCACAATTTGGTGTGGTCTCAAATATAATGTAAATCACATTCTTCAAAGATCAAATCAAAACACACTGCGATACTTAGTATGTAGTACCCATGAATTTTTGTTATAAATACAACTACATGCCAACGATCTTTTTAAAGTGAAGCTGCAGCTGCTTGTACAGCACTGCCCTCTGTCTTAAACATAGTCATGTTGCTGCAAACACTGTTTAAGCAAGAAATTAAAAAGTCATGACACTTTTTATAAACATGTATTTATCTTTATTGGCCAGAGGAAACTAGCTCAGACAATAATTCCATATTGTTTCAGAACGTCTGTGTATTTTGCAATCTTGGACTCAACGTTCTTTTCTGCCTGCTTGGTCAGCTTGATCACTGTCTTTTTCTTGGCATAGCGGAGCTTAGATTTCGCCTTTCTCTTCTCCTCCAGAGTGGCTGTGATAGCCTGGTACTTCCAGCCAACCTCATGCGCCAGACGTCCGAGGAGGGCGAACTGTGGGAGAATGGAGAAAGAGGAAAAAAGAAAAAGAAAAAAAACACACATGCATGAAAACAAAGGTACAAACTAGAGAGAACAAGTTTTTGTTTTGTTTTTTAAAAGTTAATAGGTATGCCTGCCAAAAACTAAATCTGAATTTACTCCATTTACTGTTGTTCAAACACTGTCACTGAAATCATGCTTATTCTGACCCCAAATTTTCCTTCTTTTAGAAATCACATTCTGTAGGCTCACCTTACGAGATGGCTTCAGTCGCACAACTTTAAGAGCAGCTGGGACAACCATGCGCTTCCTCTGTAAATCAAAATGTCAAATCAGATAAAGACGAAAACAACACATCCAAAGATTGACGGGACAGCATGTCTCAGACATCATTTCTTTTCATGGTTGCTATTCAGACAAGGCAGTTAAGATGCATGACATCACAGACAAAGCCACTTCTGCAGGCCATAAAGAATAAGGAGAGAAAATGTCCATGTACCTTGTCATAGGGTGGAGGGATGCCATCAAACACCTTCAGCCTCTCCAGAGCAGCCTGGCCTCTCTTGGTTTTGTGAGGCAGCATGCCTGGTTAGAGAGAGAATTTGCTTTCAAAAACCAACCAAACATTTACATGTTCCAGCACAAATGTAGATTTAACTTAAAAACTTAGAAATCAGATGTCTGAACTCTACCTCAACAAGAAATTAATATCTTTGGGATGAAACAGCTTTACTGCTTTGAGCAAGAACACTTCACATTCTGGTAGTGCCATTTTCTCACCTCTGACTGTCCTCCAGAAGATCTTGCTGGGAGCCCTGAAGTGGTACGGACCACGGGAGGGGTTGGTGTTCATCCTCTTACGCAGGAAAGCCAGGTACTTCACTGCAAACAGGCACATGATACAGGAGACATTAACCACATTACACATACCTTAAGACAAGGCATCTAAGTGGCAACCATTACTTTAGTAAGTACTGCTGATGCCTCAGATGGTAGTGCATGTAAGGTTTATTTCATGAGCTGTGAACCTCAAACTAGTGAAACATCACAGACAACAAGCAAAAAAACAACAAAAAAAGACAGGACGTATTTCGCTACTTACACTTGTTACGATAGAAATTGCCAGAGATGTTGATGCCTTCACATCTCACCACTACAACTTTGTGGCCTAAAAGAAAACATGTCAGTGTTAAAGAGTAGACAAAAAAAGCCACAGGTAATGTTTTATATGCTTCCTGTCTCAGATGGTAGTGCATGTGAGTTTTCTCATTGTCGTTAAACTCAACCAAGGCAGATATGAACTCATCATCGACAGGAGAAGCACCAGTAGCTTAACACTCAATGTGCATAATAAATATTCATCTGATCACTTTATATATCAGGGCTGAGATTTCAGCAACCTCACATGCTGCAAAACACACTGTGCGACATGGATCCAATCCAAGTTTGGAAGTTAGAGGTGGACTGTACGATGATATGCAAATTTTATCAGAATTACTCAGGCCTTGATTACACCTTCTGCGTCTACTAAGGTCCAACTGATGTAAACTTTACCAGTCAGTGAGGACCAGGGGCCGTGCAGATGTCCGTGTATATGCCTTTTATGAGTGCGCAGATTCATCCATTGAGAATACGTGTAGAAAGAGCGTGCTGCTCATTCTACACCTTTCACGCAAACGCCAAGTAAGAAGAGAACAGGTAACTATCTGGAGAATTCCAGGGAGGTCATGTCATGAGCATTTCCACAGTTTATGTGGGTAAATGGCTCTAGTCGGTTAACTGTGACAATCCAAAATATTTCATTTTTCACATTTTACCTCCAAATGAATGCTCAGAGAGGCTCTTGTGTCAGTTTGGACTGCACGGCACCACTCACGTTATAGGAAGGTAATACAGAAATTGTCAAGGTGTTGTTCTAAGACATCTTTGGATGTATGCCTGTTAGAAAGGCCAACTCCAAACATGGCAGTTCAAAAATCGCACAGTGTGTGTACAAAGCCCAAGATAAAATTCACATTAATCTGTAAAAGCTTACCCAGAAGAACCTGCTTGGCCACAATGGCAGCAAGCCGACCGAGCAGATGGCCCCTGCCATCAAGCAGCAGAACCTGGAAACAAGGAAGAAGAAAAAATTTAATACCTCAACCTTTTACCATGGAAACATATCGAAATAATTCACTACCCTCTTGTATGGTAGTGTTAACTAATTTAGACAGATCGTCCCTTCTTTGAGCTGATCATTGTCAAGTTAAACAGTAACAAATGCGCATTTAAAGACGTTAATAATAATTAAAAAGGTTGACTGAGAACACGAGTGTATTTTTGCCACAACTAAACAGTGATAACTAGCACATAGACACTATTGATTTGCCAGGTGAGACATAACGCTAGCTTAGTATCTAAACCAAAGGACGCTCACACTTAACGGTGTTTTACGAGTTTAAACAAGCCTCACAAAAGGTTTGCCTAATAACAAGACAAGAAGTTTGCCTATACGTTACCCATACTAACACACATCCAGTACACGAGCTAAACCATGCCTCGCAAGCTAACGGCATTGACGTATCAGGGAAGCTGCCATGATGAAGGCACGTTCACTCGGCTACAGCTAGCTGAGTTAAACATGGTCTAAAATCGTCTCAGAAAAACCACCGAGCAGAACAACGCTGCTCCCAGTTATCGCCAATCGCTTAACTGCATCAGACAAGGTGTTATTTAGATGAAAGAGTCGAAAAACGTAAATATCACTCTGCAGCAGGCTCCCACCTTATTGAACCGGTCCGCCATGATGTGCGAAAAGAAAGACCAACGGGGCTGCTCGTGGTAAAAGCCAGGGGTGGGCGGAAGTGACGACAGATCAGCGGCTGTCAAACAAAACAGCGCCGCTGCTGTACGAAAGAAGCTGTGCTCGCTTATGTTGCTACCGCAGCTTTTACATAATGAGAGATAACTGACAGTTAATATATGACTATTAATATATAGCATTTTATTTCACGTCTTCCTTCTTATCATTGAGGTAAATCTATCAGCAGTGTCTACTTTTATTTACACGTAAACGATCAGGCTTCTGGTTGACTGTGCTTGTACAGGCTACAGGTTGTACATAACAATTGTTATTTTGTTCTGGTTTACTAATCATTACAATCCATTGCATTCCTCCTCTGTGATTCAAGTCTGGATTACTCACCTGGAAAAATGACAAATACCCCAGTATAGGCCTCATTTTGTATCTACAATGCTGTGAAAAAGTATTTGCCTTGTTCCCGATTTTTTTTTTCTTTTTTGTTTGTTTTGTTTTGTTTTTTTTGGGAAGGGGGTTGTTTGCATATTTGTCACAATTACATTTCAGATCATCAAACCAATGTTAATATTAGACAAAGATAACCCAAGTAAGTACAAAATGCAGTTTTTAAATGATGATTTCTTTTATTAAGGCAAAAACCTATCCAAACCCATGTGAAAAGGAACGGCCCATTGAAGATCATGTGAAAAACCATCTTGACAACCGCCCAAAACTTTTGGGAAAATATTCTGTGTACTACCGTCACCAATGATGGCAGTGTAATGGTCTGGGGCTGCTTTGCTTCTTCAGGACCTGGATGACATGCTGCAGTTGCCCTCTGTTTGAAAATCCTCAAGGAGAATATGTGGCCATCAGTCTGTGCCCTGAAGCTCAAGCACATTTGTGCTTGTATGAAATTTACATTACCTGATTTTAAATCACAAGGGCCTTAAGGAGCAGTTTGAAACACATATTCACCAGGTGACATATTTGTGGTGTAATTCAAATTATTTTAATTACCAAGACCTTTTTGAAACAGCATTTTTACATTTCATATTATGGTGATACTGGCTGCAGTTAAGTTATATTTCTATCAGTTAATATGCTGGCTATTGTTACTGTTGCTTGACTATAAAAAAAATGTTGCTTGCAAGTTCCCTAAAGACATAAAATGTCCACTGAAGTAAAAAAACAACGACATGAAGCACTAACTGTACTTAGGTTATTTTACTTTGGCATTTTGCCTGAGACATACAGCACATCAGTGAACAACAGAACAGGGGAAAAGCTTTAAAAAGTTGTTCCACTTCTTACAGAGCATGCCATGGAAACGGTACTCATTTTTTGATTGATTTTAATACCGTTCAAGCATTTACAAAAGTACCATTACTCAGACATTTATGACTGGCAGGAAACGGTGCATGCAGCAACTGGAGTGGTTACTAAAGGCGCCTCGGACAGTGAAAAAACTTTTTTTTTTTTTTAAGATTTTGCTCAGTCGTCATGTTTCAGCTTTCTGATTTTTCCCTTGTGGCGGTCAATCTCACGCTGGAGACGTTCAATCTCCTTTTTGTGATGATCAATTTCCTCCTCGTGGTGCTGTTTTAGTGCTGTCAACTGCTCCTTCTCCTTTCGCCTTATGTGAAGAAGGACGGACATCACACTGGATTAGTTACATGCAAAATAGGTGGAAAAAGTGGACATAAACTGACATTTATAAGCTGAATTTCATACTTGAAGTACATCTCCTCCTCAGCAGCTTGCTTCTTCCCCATGGATCCGCCTGCCTCTCTGATAGAGCCTCCACCACCACCACCTTTACCTGCACCTTTACCCAGCTCACCCAGCTGAGTGGGTGGGGGAGTAGTCAAGAGAAAAACAAAGTTTAATGAACTCAGCAAAAACAAACAACAGAGCTCAGGGTATTTTCTCTAAAGTAATTTCTTTACCACAAAGCAGCTTGAAATTTCACAATTTTTAAAGTTACTATAATGTGAATCTGTTGGACGCTGTGAAATCTAGCCTACGTTGAAGGTCAAGGCTTTTTATCATTTTACTTTTTTAATCTTTGAGTGGGGTGAAAGACAAAGTGATAATTAAGTGATTCAGAACAGACCAGAAACCCTTTTGAGCAAAAACAAAAAGCCTGAGAGGTCAAACCAGCTCACAGAGCTAAATTATTTTTCTGAATAGTTTGACGGGTGCCGACGCAGACAAAATTTAAAAAGAACAAAATTAAGCGCCTAGTCACACACGACCTATAATCATTAATATTGATAATTAAGTAGGCTACTACCACAGTGCTACTACAGCAAATGTCACCTGTAATTAAGGTTGTCAGCTAGCAAAAAATGATCATTCGCACGATATAAAGGTTACACAGTGCTGTAATGGAGGGAGGCGTTTACAGGACGTTTATTACCTGGTCGGATGACATTCTTAGCTGTGAGGTGACAAAAGTCCTTATATTAGGCCTCAAAAACCTCGCCATGTCCGCCTCTCACATGCGAAATCAGTGACAGTGAAGCTTGCTTGCCCTTGTCCACAAAAATACGCCACAGGACGGCGCCATTATTGTCTACGGTGGGGGTGCCGTCAGGAGATACTGTATATTGGTCCAATTCGATGTGGCAATTGAAAATGTATTCTTATGCTGATATATTATTTCAATTTCGCTGCCAAATATATTCAATATGCATAACATGGAACGGAATACAGTGTAGAAAAAACAAGTGTTAAATTTCCACAGTGGTATGGTCTTAAAAATGGACACCGCGTTCTTTACGTAGCAGCTGACTTATAGATTTCATAATATTAATAACGCAAATAAACTATTTGTTGTGTGTTTTTTTAATTTAAATATGTAAAAGCTACTGAACGGAAAGTTTTTAAACACTTTTTTTTTTTAAATAAAATTTTTTTAACAATAGCAGTGGTTAGTTCTTCTCCTTTTTTGATGGAGTGGACCGGGAGTTTTTATTTACATTTTAGTAGCTTTATTTTTGCATGAATGAAAATTTGCAAGGAGGAACGGGATGAGCACTGCCAGAGTCCTATAAAATAACCTCCAGGAGGCCACTGGTGTGAATGTCTCTGACCAAACAATCAGAAACAGACTTAATGAGCATGGTCCCAGGGCCTGACATCTGTGCTCACTGCCCAGTACCATGGAGCCCAATCAGCATTTGCAATAGTATACCAAAATTGGCAGGTCCACCACTGGTGCCATATGGTTGAGAACAGGTTCACACTGAGCACAGGTGACAGACATGTAAGGATCTGTAGAAGCTGTGGAGAACATGATGCTGCCTGTAACATCATTCAGCATGACCAGTTTGGTGGCGGCGGGTCAGTGATGGTCTGGGGAGGCATGTCCATGGAGGGATGCACAGAGCTCTACAGGTTAGGCAACTGCACTTCGACTGCCAGGTATTGGGATGAAATCCTTGGACCCATTGTCAGACTATGCTGGTGAAGTAGGTCCTGGGTTCCTTCTGGAGCACGACAATGCCAGGCCTCCTGTAGTGAGAATTTGCAGCCAGTTCATGGAGGATAAAGAAATTGATACCATTGACTGGCCCCATGTTCTCCTGACCTAAATCCAATAGAACACCTGTGGGATTTATGTTTCTGTCCATCCAACAATGCCAGGCTGCACCTCAGACGGTCCAGGAGCTCAGTGATACTCTGGTCAAGATCTGAAGGGATCCCCTAGGACACCAACCATCATCTCATTAGAAGCATGCCACAACATCAGACATGCATACAAGCACATGTACCATTTTCATTCCTATCACATTACCCAGTCCATATCAGAACAGATATCCAGGACCTTTCTTTGTACTGAGACCTGATATTTTCAAAGTGTTCCTTTCATTTCTTTGAGCAGTGTAGGTCAACCTTTTCTTTTTTTTTAATAAAACAAATATCCCAAATAAGAAATGCTTAGAGGATTTTATTCAACACTACAAAGAAAGCATACGTCTCCTCTCTGAGCAAACCGAACTCTGGCTCATGTGGTGAAATCTTGCCAACTCCCTCCCATAAGTCCCCTATAAATACTTTGCTTGCCAGTCACCGCTGGCCTGAAATTGAGAAAAAAAACTAAACAAAAACAAAACTAAGAAACACTACTTCAACTTAAAAAGTCAAATCACATTCAACAATTTTTTTCCACAATTCACTTCATACATCTTTACTCTAAATCACCAAAGTTACATATGTACAGGTATGGTTGGACCCTTGATAGCAAGCAGGTGCTTAAGAAAAAAAAAAAAACAGCATGCCTCTCATTGCATGTCGAAAAATATTCAGTGAAAGCTAATCTTCAAATGAAACACTTTGCACCTCTCTGTTTACTATGTGTTCATTATAGGAGGAGAAAAAAAGAAAAAAAAAAAAAGAATTAGAGGCACTCGTATTTTGTCACTGTGACAAAGAATCTACAGAGTTTCTCTTGGGAAAAAAAAAGAAAAAGTTTGAATTGACTAGATTAATAAATATTCTAGATGTTGACAGGAAATGTTGCACTTTAGGTTCAAATCAATCTGGCCTGTGCATCTGTAAAAAGCATTGCCATGAGTGAACATACTATGACACTAATCATCTTAAATTCATATTTAAAAAATATAATTTTTAATACATTTAATAGCCAGATAGCATGTCTGCAGCACAACCGTAAGGTCTAGTGCAGACAGGTTTTGGAAATGACATTTTGAACCTCATACTTAGAGGGAGAAAAGAACAACGTACTAACTGAACCGTACAAAAATAAAAGGATTATTAAAACAAATCTATGAATGCAATCTGCAAAATTTGATCTGTACTCTCACAATCGCTTTTGTTAAATACACATTGTCCAGATGTATTGCTCACAGCAAGTGCATAAATGGTGTTTCCAGATAAAAAGACAGTACATGCTTACAAGTTTTTTATGGTAGCTGATATGTTTTGGTTTTGTTTCAAACTAAGTTTCAAAGAAAAAAAAAAAGAAAAAGGAAAGTATGGCAAGTGAAGATAAGGCTAAAATAAGATAAAACTAAGTAGTGTGCGGGGATCAGAAGGAAGGAAAAAGACCAGGGTGCATCACAGGGCCAGGAGCGGTCTGCGGAGGCCCTTCGGAGGAGGCAGCGATCGCCGCTCCCCCTTCCAGCCCCGTCAGTCTTGCTTGATGTTGCCCAGTGCTCTGAGGCGCTCCAGGAGGGGAGGGTGGGAATAGTGCCACATGGAGAACAACCAGTCAGCAACAGGGAAACCCAGGTTGTCTTTGTTAAGCTTGATGAGAGCCGAGTAAAGCTCTGAGGCTTTGCCCATGCTACGAGCAAAGGCATCTGCCTGGAACTCAAACCTGCGACTCAGGACCGTCAGACAGAAAGACAGAAGCTACAAAGCAAGGAAGAAGAGATAAATATTTAAACAACTCAAAGACAATGGAATTTAATGATTAAGTGTTTTAACACATCTCACACCTACCTCGTTGTAAGGAGAAAAGATGAACTGGAAGATAATCATCAAGCCTATTAACGTTGGTTGGCTGTCAGTGAAGCCAAAAGCCACAAAAAGCTCCTTACGTCCAATCAGAACCGCGAATAAGGAGAAACACAGGAAGGAATTCATCTGCAAAGAGAAAAGTCAATTCTGTTCAACATCTGAATGTCTTTAGTAACATCTAATCAGACTTAATTATATTTTGGTATAAAACAATTGACAATCATATCTTG
>VUQJ01007278.1:6802-19908 GCA_015108635.1 Andinoacara biseriatus | reverse complement strand
TGGGCTTTCCCGTTCCCTCATTATGAAAGAATTAAAAACAAAAAAACAAAAACTGTTATCAACTAAAAATCAAGGGAACCCACACAGGACACATAGAACTCAAAATATGTTTCAGGACTAGTAGAGAAGCCCTGTTTATTAAAGTGCAATAAAACTTTTATGAATTAAAGGCATGTCTTTGCAACCTTGGGCTTGGCTTTAGACTCGCCGGATATCTCGTCACTCTCTGGCTGCTCGGGCTGTGACTCTCCAGCCTTGTTGAGAGGTGAGTAATCTTCCAGCAGAGTGTCAAACAGCACAATGCGTTTGTTCTTGAAGAACCCATAAAAGTATGCATTGCTGTGTGATGAACGTTTAGAACCTGGAAAGAAGACAACGAGTCATGCATCTCCGACAACATCTCACCATTACTTAAAATATTGATAATGATTATAATGTAATTATGAGAAGACGACTAATGATTAAAACAGACATATTCAAGTCTTACCTTCAACTATGTAAATTTTGGTGAGGGGGAAGCTTATGCTCTTGGCCAAGGCCTCAATCTCTGTGTTTAACTCTCCTTCTGGCAATGGTGTGAATTTGTCAAACAGGGGGGCAATGTAATCAGCGTAGATAGTTACAAGTACCTTAGAACACAGAAGACAGGATGCATTATGGATGATGTATTATGGATGTAGTATTAACTATGCATTTCTATTGAGTTACCCACTAATTATCTGACAAACAATATATTCCCTTATTACACAGCGTTGTCCTGTTCACAGGGCAAGGCAAATCCAGCACTAACCAGAGAAACGACTAGGGTAAAGAGCCAAGCATAAATGAAGAAGTAGTCTCCACCAATCTTTATGATGTACAGGAGCAGGGAGGTCACAGGGAGCAGGATACACTGGGTAACAGCAAACTTCTTCACGGCATCTTTGAGGAAGAACCACAACGTCTGAGAGGAAGACCAGACAAGAGAGGACAGTGAAAAAGTAGATTAAGATGGTTAGAGTTCTTGTGTCTGTTTAGTACTTCACAAAGAAAGATGCTGCGGTCTCTGAATTCATGTTGGTATAAATGTCAAGTCGTGACAAGCTTTCAGTGTGAAAACTTTCTGTCCGTTGCAATTCTTATTACATTGTGTGTTTTGGACATAAGATGGCATAAAAATACATCTTCAGTAACAGCTCTGGAGCCTGTTTACAGGTGCTATTGTGGTACATTCAATCCAATCAAACTCAAATTAGTCTAGGCTACAGATAGTGAGCGCTTTTCAGCCAGTGTACCTGTTGATTAAAGCCGTGCTTTTCCTCAATGACAAAAATATTGTACAAACTCCAGGGGAGTCCAGTTAAGGCACTGAACAGGGTAGCAAGCGTCAGAAACACAAGAGACTGGGTGATCTCGTACTCTTGACTGAATCCAAAGTGAGCCGTCACAGAACCGGCGACACCCCACAGAAATGGTATTCCACCCAGTAACAGGATCAGCTGAAAGGTTTTAGAACAGTAATATAAATATGTGGCATACAGAAAGAGGCATACAGTGTTAAGCTTGGGAAAACAAACAAACAAACACACACTAATCTTGGACTAATGCTTCCTCAAGTCAATTTAAAGAACTGTAAATCAAGAAGAGACTTTATGACTTTCACAGTCTACTTCTATCAACATGTCCTCAGCAAATACAATTGTGATAAAAAATTTTAGTATAAAGATTATCAAGACAAAAAAACAAACAAAAACAAACAAAAAAGCCCAGCTGAGTCCTTTAGTTAAATGATTGTCTTACCGTTCCCTCAGTCTCAGAATAGAGTCCAGACCAAAAGCTGAAGTTGCTTTTATCCAGCTGATAAAGACGGGATTTCTCAAACGTTTCAGAATCCATGATCTTGCCCAGCTCCTGCGGTACATGGGTTGTTGCTCTATATATCCTCCTCTGCAGTGTGAGAAGACATGTGCATAATGTTAAATACTGAAAATAATCAAGGCACTGAAATAGGGGAGGCATCTATGCCGTCAATCCAAGTTAAATATTTCAGACATGTTGTGTTTTAAACTCAAAATGTTTCCTGTATGACATGACAAATGCATTGTAATTAAAGTGACAACAACAAAAAATAAAAAAGAAGAACTGCCCAATGACAAGGAAAATGAGTTACAGAAAGGCCAATATCAGTCAACAAGGCCAATGTCAGGGTTAATTATTAAGTGGATCCGTGTCCATATCCTCATAAAATTTGCTCTCTTCACCATTTGTGCACTGGCAGATCAAGAGCTACGGTAACTCACACGAGTACACCCCTCACATTTCTGCAAATATTTTATCAAATCTTGTCTTTTCAAAAGACTATAAAAATGAAATTTGGATATAACAGAGAAGTCAGGGTATAGCTTGCACAGCCATATAGATTTACTGTCTCCTTTAAAAAAAACAAAAAAACACCGCCATTAAGGTCCAAATAGCTGGCCACACAAATGAGTACACCTCACAGTGAACTTGTCAAAATTGTGCCCACAGTGTCAATATTTTGTGTGACCACCATAATTATCTAGCACTGCCATGACCCTCTAGGGCATGGAAGTCAGAGCTTCACAGGTTGCCATTGGTTCTCTGTATTATGCGCTCCATCAGTTCCTGTTCCTAGAGGAACTACACCCAACTCTGCTAAACGGGCCTGAGATACAATTTCACAGACACGTGTCCAGTAAGTTATAGAATACACTCATCTCATAGCTTTGTGGGTTCCTATTGAGACATCTCAGACTGTTAGTAGCAGCTCTTGTGTTTTGAAACTAAACACTAAAAACCTGGTGTGCAAACGTTACATGAACCCTGCGAAACTTACCCATTTTCTCGTATCACATATTCAGTTAAATGCAAACTTTATGAAGGCCAAAACTCAGTGATTCAATTGGCGATAAGAAGCAAACGTTTCATCCATGTTCGTCATCTACACATATATTGCCTAAGTGTGAATGTGGTTGTGTGGTGGTCGGAGGGGCCGTAGGCGCGAATTGGCAGTCACGCTTCCGTCAGACTGCCCCAGGGCAGCTGGGGCTACCTTAGCTTACCACCACAAAGTATGATTGAGGTGTGAATGAATAGTGCACGAAACTGTAAAGCGTCTTTGAGTACCGTGAAAAGCGCTATATAAGTCTAAGGCATTATTATTACTATCTACCGTTAGCTTTCTCCATTGATAAATTAGATTTACGCCCATTTTTTTAAATTGTAAAGCAATTTTATTGTGAATTTAATCTTTATAAATCATGAACTCACCTGTCTGTAAGAAAGGTATGCCTCCCAAAGATAGACGGTCCATGAAAACCCCAGGACAGCATAAAATATCTGCTTTTCCACCGGCAGGTCAAAGATAGTTTCAACCATCTTTGCTCTGTGTTGCTGGAGCAGTTAGCTAAGCAGGCTAGTGGCTAATTAGCTTCCGCTCTACACACAGAAACACAAGACGTTGAACTTGAATTATGGGAAATATGACCCGACGTCAAATTGACAGTTACAGAGTAAAAATGAAAATTTTAGATCCAGTTTTCATTCCTAAGTCAAGGCTTTTACAACTAATATCATTCCATTCATGGCAAATCGGAGCCCCTTGGTGAAGCGTATCAAAGAATTTGGCCCCCACAGGAACATCTTCTATAACTTGGTTCCGCGGTGGATTATTCATTTTGTCCGGCTCACTTAAGTGTTAGTTTTTTGCATTTCAGCCGAAATGTTTATATGAACAATTTAACAGATATCCCATATAACTTCTGTTTGTATAAAATGTAGTTACTTAAAAACATGCGCGTTTTCTTAGAGATTTGGAGCGTTGATGGATTTTATGTTCGAATTATTTAAACTTTTAAAGAAGCATAATTTAAAGTGTTATAATATAAAGCCAAATAATAATAATAATGCATATATTACTTTCATTCCACATTCGTAACTGGCGTTATTTGCTCCATTCATCCAACGACCAGACGTGGCACAGGCAGTGATGGAGACTTTTGCTGCTTAATTTGCTTTTCGTTCATTCTGATTATTTGTATGCATCCACCTTCTTTGAAGCAACAAGTTTAAAATACAGAAGGTGCTACTTCAACACAAACACGAGACGTGTCGGGGTCCTGTGCCACACCCAGTTAATACAAAATACAATTATGCACACCTTTAAAGATGTGTAGATCAACGTGGGTTTTCTTATTTATATAAATATTAATTTAACTTCTGAAAAACACTGCAGATGATGTAATCTAAAGTGCTAAAACCAGAGCAGTGCCCCCCCCCCAAATCTATTCTCCACCCACATATTGAAGACTGGCTCCCCACAGGGATGTGTGCTGAGCCCCCTCCTGTACTGCTTTTACACCCAGGACTGCAATCCGACCGACACAAAATAACCTCATCGACCACCACAGTGGTCGGACTCATCTCAAGGGGAGATGGGGCAGCTTACAGAGAGGAGGTCTGGAAGTTGACAGTGTGGTGTTCAGAGTACAGCCTGACAGTGAACATTAAAACCAAAGAAATCATGATGGACTTCAGGAAGCGCAGAACTGAACCAGCCCTCCTCTACATCATTGGCGAGTATGTGGAGCGGTTACACACCTTCAGGTTTGTGTTCTCGTCTCTGCTGAGCTCTCTTGGGCAGCTATTATCAAGAAGGCTCAGCAGTGACTACACTTCCTGATGGTCCTCAGGAAGAACAACTTGGACTTGAACCTGCTGCTAACAGTCTACTGGTCATCAAAGAGCCTGCTGATGTGCTGTTACAGGATGCAGAGGCAGATGGGGAGGCTTTGGAGGATGGTCAAGACAGCACAAATAATCCTTTGCTGCCCTATCAATATTCTGCTGCAATATTCATCCATCTTCATGTTTATACTAATTTTATATTTTTAGAAAGTACTTTCTACAGCATGACACTGAACAGGAGTGCCCCTTCAATCTCTCCGTACATTCCATATAATGACAGAGCGATTCTATTCACTGAATCCAGTGTTTACATGCTGCTTGCGTCTTCCTTCCAGGGGAAAAAAAACCTTGTTAAGTTTTAAAATGAGGAAAAACTTTTTCCAAGAAATACAGGAAAATTAGATAATCATTACTTGGGAATGTCCAGTTATAAGCCAAATAAACCAAATGGATGTTTTTTTTTAAATTCCCAAATGCAAACAAAAATTGAGTCTATAACATGTATAATACCATACCTATGCCACATAAATTACACAGGCATCATTTTAAGGTGATAAATTAGGCCTAGTGTGCAATAAACAACCTAGAAAGTCGAGGCTGTAATTTCCACATTTATTTTATTAGAAAGTGTTACATACATGTCTGCCAACATCTGTTCACTGCATCCCAACACTGACTTATAAACTGAGGTGAAAAATAACCAAAAGTATTCCTTCAAGGACTTTGTAGTAAGGAAATATTTTCAGTCACATTTTCACAAAAGTGAAAAGGCCTTGCAATTTGCTACTGACCATTTCTAACAATCTGAAAAGCTGTACATTTATCTCAGAGAACTACAGTATATACACTTGAGATCATGATTTAACAAAACAGGTGTTATCTGAATGATTTCATTACAGTCTAAAAGAGAAAAAAAAAAGTAAAATCAGCTGGATCTAGTGTGCAGTGTTCAAGCTTCTTTTTTTAAATTTTATGCTAGTTTCTACAACTGTTCAGTTTGGCAACTTAAAAGAAAAATAGCAAAAACGTAACACCATTGTCATTGTTGGGGGAAATAAAAATACTGATACACAGCTGTGAAAATACAAAGTAATTTGCAATAGCCATGTTGAAAAGGTGCTCTGTTAGACTAACTTCCAAGAAGCAGTTTGCTGTTGTTGGTGTCTGTTGGGAAGAGGTCAGGCAGGGCGGTGGTGCACACGGGTCGGCCCAGGACCACCACAGGTCTGAGGTACTGAAGCTGTTTAATGGCCAGGTCCCCACACCCAGCCAGGGCTTTGTCCAGGATGGACTTCAAGTTTTGGACTGACGTGAAGTCCCTAGTCATAGAGTGGGGCTTCAGCAGTGGGGAGTGAGTGCGTCTGCTGCGAGTGTGCGAGATTCCCAGCTGGTTGTTCTCTTTGACAGAACAACTGCGTCTGAAAGTGTCTCGCCGTTTTGCTGATCCTGTGTTTTTGTCTTTTGGAGCAGTTTCTTGTATGAACTTTAGAAATGAAGACTCAAAGCCCATGGGCTTATAGGCAGCAATGTCGAAAGGACGAGGAGAAGCACTACGAGACTGAGAGTCTTTTACATTTGAAGGCTGTTCGGACAGCTCATTTTTCCGTTTTAGGGGCTGGCGAACAGGAGGACTCGGCAACGATACGGACCCGTTTAACATTTTACCATCTTTGTTGCCTGATGGGTCTTGGAAGCCCTCTTCAGTAGTAAAACGAAGTGAACACGGCGGTGAGAGGTCAACAGTGACTGGGCGAAGGAGAGGTTTGATTTTATCCAAGCTCAGTCTCTCCTCCGGTTTCTGACTGCTCTGTGCTCCTGCAGTGGAGTCTTCAGCGTGCCCGCCTGTGCTCGGCTCACCGTAAAGCACCTCATCTGCACCAACAAGGACACCATTTCTCTCAACAGAAGGCAGCTCCTGCTCTTCTTCCCCCGGGAAGTCTAGTGGATCATGATTGTCCTCATCCTGCGTGTCCCCCTTGATGGAGTGAAGGCTCATGGGAGCAGGCTGTGCCCCTGTGTTGTCCGGCTCTGTCTGGTATTCCATTTTGCGAACCCCATTAGGGACACACGCTCCCGCAACAGTCGGCCTGGCTGACTTCCTCTGAATGAGTTCTTCAAGCTGCTCAGCAGTAAAAACGAGCTTATCTTCATTCTTAAAGACATCGTCTCGACGCATGCGGTGCACCCTCAGGTAGTGACGGTTCAAGCTGTGCATGTACGTGACGACAGAATCACAGTCCTGAACCATACATGGGTAGGCCACACGCAAGCAGCGGTCTTGGCACATTTGTAGTGCTTCTTCATGAGATCTAAAGACATAACGACTGAAACAATTTCTTTTCTCTCGCTTTTTCTCTCCGGACACTTTTTTCTCCGGAACGCCGTCATCACCTAGTTCTTCTGACTCAGCGGTCACTTCAGGCTTCGAACTCTCAGATTGTGTGGTTGGTGAACTAGGTTCTTCTTTCTGAGGACTCTGTGGTGTGACTATAAGCTTCTTTTGGCATCCAGTAATCGACTTCTTGTGAGTGCTCTGTAGACGCACCACCAGCGAGTCGTAGAACTCACAGTGGCTATAAAGGGTGTGTTTTTTAAGTGCGCCATCATGGCTAAACACTCTTGTGCAGCCGTCGTACTTGCACCTTAAAAGCTCAGGTGGCTGTGAGTGGGAATCACGAGTGTGACGCACTAGGCTGCTTTTAAGGTGGTAGGAGGCACTGCAGTTTGCAAAGTGACATTTGAACTGGGGCTGAGGTTCATCCGAGTTTGGGAGAGGCCTTTTTTTGGCAGGTTCTTTTCTCACTTCTGGACTGTGGTGCACATCAATATCCTTTTCCAACAAGAGCTGAGAACGATTGTAATGATGTACTAACTGGAGGTGGCGCACAAGGCCTCCCTGTGTGGAAAAAGCTGCATCGCAGTTTTTTGCCACACAATGAAAGGGTTTACTGAACTTATCGAGTATATAGCACAGATTACTTTTGGCTACCAAGCGTCTCGTTGTTCTGACCTGATGATGTGTGGTCTTATCTTCACTTTCTTTCTTCTGCTCATTTTCCTCTCTATTTGCTTCATCCTCCCCCTCATCTTCAGATGGGGAGTGATTGTCAAAGTTTTTTCCATTTTCATTTATCACCGTTGAGTTTTTTGTCTCCTGGTGATGTTGCAACTTGGGGATATCTTTCTTTTTCACTTTTAGACCATGGTTTGTCAAAGACTGCGATGTTAGTTTTTTTTTAGATTTGGACTCTTTGTTTCCCTCGAGCTGTACATGTGTTAAACTTATCTGATCTACACGAGTCTCACTCATGTTATGGCTCTGAATATAATGGGCCCTCAACACGTGTTTTTCTCTGTGGCTCTTGGAACAAAGCTGGCACACATAAGGCTTAAAAGACGTGGTTTTCAAGGAAGTCAACCTTTTGGCCTGTTCAATGGTACGGCCATGTCTGGTGTTATAGTGGCGCAGTAAGCTGTAACTTTGAGCCGTCCTGAAGCTACAACTTTTCATCTCACAGACATAGGGCTTAGCACTGGCTAACGATTCACTGCCATCTTCCTCAGCAGTTACTTTTTGAGTGAGAACTTTAACGTTTTCCTCTGAAAGATGTGGTCTCTTCTGAAGCAAGACAACAGGAGGCTTTGCCATAATTGCCTGATGAAGAGATATCTGAGACGCGTTTGAGTCTGAGCTGGACTGAGTGGGTTCGTTTGGCAAACTGTCAGACGAGGAATTCAGGTCCAGTTTACTGAGCCCAATTAGTATCTCTTTGAGAGCATCATTTTTTGTTTGAAGGCTTAAAGAGTTTGTTTCACTGTTTTTGGGATGAGTGGAACCTTTTCTTTCTTTGCTAGTGTCCACAGGTTGAAACGGAGGTGGGTCATTTCCCTTTTCTTCACTCTCCAGTTGACTTTCAGTCTTGATCCATTTGGACTTTGAGCCCTGCTCTTTGTCATGTTTGTGTTCTTTATTCTCCAGTTTGAGATGTTCCGGGTGAGCACATTTAAGATGTCTCTGGACATCTCTGGCTCTGGAAAACGTCATTCCACACTTCTCAAAGCCACAAGTGAATTTACTTCCATCAAAGCACACAGCCACCAATGTCATTGTTGCTTTGGGCTCCTTGATGTCAGATTCCTGCAACGATGAGGAACAACTCACTGATGAAGCATTTAGGACGTCTCCATTAACAGTGTCAGTATCAACTGACTTAAGGCGTACTGTCGGGTCAGTAACAGTCTTAAAAACTTTCCGCTTTGCCTTCCTTTGAGCTTCAAAGTCCTCTTCAGAGAAAGTAATGTTGTGTGTGGACAGATGCTTTATAAATTCCTTTTTGGATAAGTAATACTTTCTACAGTCAGTACTAGAGCAGGTAAAAGCTGCATCTCTAAAATGCTGTGCTTCATGATGATATATCTGTCCCAAGTCAGAGTATGTGACATAACAGCCTTTGAGCTGACACTGGTAGTTGAGCTGATAGCCGTGGGTCTGCTTGTGTGTCACAAGTTCATTGGAAGTATTAAACTGCGCACCACAGCCTATAACCACACACGTGTAAGGCTGATCACCATAGTGAACTCTTATATGTTTGCGGTGATGGTAAGCTGAGACAAAATGACGTCTACAGAAGACACACTTCTCCCGCTGGTCTCTCGTCTGATGAAAATATTTCACATTTTCATCACCTTTGTGTTCCGATTTTAGGTGCACATACAAGTACTTGGAATGTTTAAAAGTCCGTGTACATCCGGTTCCTGGACAGGGATACTCATCCCTGTTCTGCAGTTTGAAATGTTGGTCAATGTATTCGAAAGTTACGTGCTCGTCGTTGTCCATCTGTTTCTCCTTCACCGTTTTGGCTTGCTGCACGATATGCTGCAAGACATCTGGATCATGTGTTGATTTGTAATACAGCATTAGAGAAGGGTCAATAGTGATCTCCCCCGGTTCAACGTCGTCTTCCTCATCTATCGGTTTCTGCATTTCCTCTTTCTTTGCGTGGTTTTTGAAAAGATGCGTTTCACTCTGAATGTGTTTTTTCATGTGAGGAACAAGTTCCTTCCTACTATCAAACTTTTCCAAGCACACTGGGCAGGGATGGCTGTTGCCCTCTGCATGCCTTTTAGAGTGGTGAATAACTTGGGTGTCAGTGACTGACCTTTTACAAATGTGACAGCAGAACTTGTATTTCTTTGTCTCAGAATCTCCTTTGATTTCAGTTTGGTTAATAGACTGCTTTTTATCTGGCTGCTCGTGATCATCACGACCTCTGTTTATCCCATTTTGGTGCACCGATTCTACTTTTACAGCGACTCCCTGTAGTTCATGAGGTTTATCCTTCTCTTCTTTGTCAACTGCCTCTTCCTCTTCTTCTTCAGACTCGGGCCTCAATCCAAGAAGGGAGATGCAATGATTTTTTAGAGTTTTCCAATCCCAGAATTCAGGGTCAAAAGGCCAGTATGCTTTCAGTGCTAGTAGCAACTCACAGCGTAGTGAGTTGGGAATAACCTCACTGTCTTGGTCATACTTTTGGTCTGGGCGCAAGTAGAGATCCTCAAGACAGCTAAAGGCTTCCTGAGCAGGGCCAAGCAGGAACTCTGTGAGCTGGCAGGCACGCAAAACCTCAAGGTCATCCGGAAGAAGGCAGGACACTGTCTTACAGACAGAGATCTTTGAGTCGGAGTCATCCTGCTTTGGAAGTTGAAGGGCTTTCACGCAAAGCTCTACTGAGGCAGGTATCCCTGGTTCCTCTGCCTAAAAAGAGAATGATATTACATTACATAGTGCTAGAAAACAAAAGAGTAGGAAAAAAACAAAAACAAAACAGGACCCATCTGCACTGCCCCATTTAAGTGTTTATAAAATCCCAATAGTCAGATTTCCAACAATTTAATTTATGTTCACCCTCCAAAAATGGAAAAAAAAAAAAACTGCTGTATATTAGTATGAAAAATGGATAGTATGGATGTTCACACTTACCTCTGTCTGAATCACACGGACCAAGTAAAGCAAATGGTCAACTGTTTTGGCAATGGCACCTAGCTGAAGGCATCGTTCCAGAAGAGACACAGGTGAGGGGTCAAGCCGCCTCTGAAGCTTACTCCACAATAAAATCAGCTCCCTTTCAATAAAAAAAAAGAAAATTTTTGCATACATTTGACTCTGAACACCCCACCCCCCTCCAAAAAAAAAGAGTCAAGTATCACTTTCTTTTAAAAAGAGACCACTCACCAGGAGGAGTAAAGACTCTCCTGCTGTAGCTGCTGTGTCAAGAAAGTTGTGCACAGGATGAAGGCTGTATTCTCCTCGCCCTCCGTCTCCAAATTGCATGTGATCTCAAGTACATCCTTGCAGTCCAGTCTGGATATCTGTCAGGAAATAAATATAATGTTGACTGCTCAGCAAATCAAAAAAGGAAAAATATCTCCAAGTCATTCGCCACATGTAAATATAGGAAACCAACAAAGAGTTATAAATCCCAAAAAACAAATATTTTAAATCAAAGATTTGTGGATCAATTTGTGCTGTTTTGCGCGTTTAGAGTTTTAGATCAGTCATATACTACCAACAGATCATTCTCCCAGAATTATTAAGATGCACCCCTATAAGGAATTGGGTAAGCAACGATGTCTTAGCTACAGTAAAACAACATTTTTAAGTCTACAAATGTTTCTGGGAGAGCTTCATAATCCCAGGTCAGAAAATTGTCTTTAATACTAAAATGGGACGAGCATGCTCTTGGAGGTTTTTAACCAACGCAGAGAGAAAAGGTGAGGTAATAGACACAGATGGAACTACGGAGGTGGGCAGGAGCGAAAAATAAGGATTTGTAAGAGCTGAACAATATCTCTTATTAATCTGATTAATCAGCTATGTAAGAAAGCATAACAAAAACTGTGCAAATTTTTCCTTTGCTGTAATATATTTTCTCTCTGCATGGGAGACAAGTGATGCAACATTTTATTTAAAAGGCCATTTTTCAATTCCACAAAAAATAAAATGCAAAGGGGCACCCTATCTAGATATCATTGCACAGTTGGTCCAATTTTTCTTTACAGCGTTATAAAAATTTAAAGGATAATAGCCTAGCAACTGGTTCTCTTTCTTCCCTCATATAGACCTTAATGGTGCAGAAAGGTGAACAGTTTGAAAAAACATATATAAACATATATAAAAACAACTCACTGTCTTTAATATAATTAAACTTCTTGCTTTTCTGATCATGCAAACACAATAACTTATTCGGCACTTCTATCTGAAACACTGGCAAGACGCATATCAAAATTATAAAGGAAACAGAACCTAAAACAAATTCCTCAGTGTGCCTACTAATCCATTTCCTTCTGCTTATCCAAACAACCATTTAAAGAAGAAGAGTAAAATAGTTATACAGCTTAATATACAGTATAGTATAATCCCAAATTGAAAATAGGCCACAAAGTACCCACATTTTCTATCTGGCACAAGCTTAAGGATTTTCTGAGTCATCTAAGTGCATGCCAGAAAACTGAAATCTCAATTTGCATGTGAGTTTGGGGCTCTATTTTTAGAAGCTGTGCAGAAAACCCATATGAATAGGTACATTTTTTTGCACTCATTACAAAAAGATTTGACTTGCAAATCTGTCCCATTTTTTCCTTTATCAGCTAATATCAGTTACATATTGCCTTTGTGTATGTGTGACTGAAGGCTAAGAATGGATCCTTTTATCTGTCCTATAAAAGCTCTGCAAGGCTATCACAATCGTGATAATCTGACACTCCTTCAGTGTCACACTCAAAGCTTATTACTTTGTATTTTTGATACTATACATAAATGTAGAAACAAATCCATCAATTTACTGAGAGTTAAGCCACAGTATATCAATCCCAAGTGTATGCCACAATACCTCCATTATGGCTTCTTCATTGGGCAACAGGTGACAAAGCAGGGAGACATACGTCTGACGAAACGTGGCTTGATTGGAAAAGCTGCTGCATTCAGTGCAAGCTTTGGCCAACACTACGGCTTTGGCAAGCTCTCCCATCTTCTCCAGATGTTTCACCCGCATCTCCATGAAGCCCTCACCCTCCAAGCTGATGTATGCATTAACTAAAGACAGAATAAATACAATCTAAGTCACAAAAAAACAAACAAAAAAAAAATAGCCAAGATGACACTACATTACTGTAATTTTCAAATAAAAGAAATTAACTAGTTAACTAGATCTTAACCTTCTTCTGGGTTGGTGAGCTGCCCGGTGAGGAGAGATGTAAGGACAGGATTGCTCCACGCTCCTCCCTCTCCTGTGATTTGGAGTAATGCTTGAAGGTCTGTGCTTCCATACTGTAGCAGAGTATCATGGGCAATCTGCAAACACCACAAAAATGTGAAACCTAAATACAATAAAACTATTTGTTCAGCATCTTTAGAAATATCC
>VUQJ01007275.1:6896-18512 GCA_015108635.1 Andinoacara biseriatus | reverse complement strand
GCTTTTTCTACTGTTTTCCATTAGGAGGTGTTTATAGTCACATTGCATAAAATCAGGAAGGGCAGAAGAGGACAAATGATCAATTTAAATAAAATAAAAAAAAAAAAAAAAAACCAAAAAAAAAAAAAAAAAAAAAAAAAAAAAAAAATTTCACATGTGTACTCTTTCAGCTAAAGAGACTCGCTAACGTTTATGCTATCCTGCGCGCACACACATACAGAAGTAATGCCAATGTAAATGCAAAGCACTTGATCCTTACAATTTTTTCTAAATTATACCATGGCTATGGTAAAATAAAATAAAATTGATTTCGAAAGAAACAGGCTTAATTTGTATATCATAAAATACTAACAACATTTATTATTAAAAAAATCCTCGGAGAGCTGTGTTTGGGTAGAACGGTTTTGAATGTGTTGCAAGTTCCTTGAACGCCTCACACACTCAGAACAGTAGATTGTCTTTACAAACACGCCAGCCTCCTTTTCAGTTGTATTTAATTTTAAGATTACAATTAGTATTGCTAAGGTAATTTACACAGAACAAAGGGCTTACAGACTAAACATTAACTGGGTGAAGCGTACGATGAATTCGTCATTCACACCATGCATCTCTTGTTTAATAAACAGATCCGATTTTAAAGGTTGATCACAAATGCAGCACTCCACTCAGGGACTGAAACTGCGAAGGAGTGGGGAAAATAGTTTATATTTTGATAAAACATTCCGAATCTGGAAAAAAAAATGGGAAAAAAGATGCCAAGTTATTTGTGTTGAATATTTAGATAGGTAAGAGAGCCTACTTTCAACTAACAAATTTTCAATGCAAGGTAGTTACCCCTGAATAGCAGAGGGACAGGTGTGCAGCACTCACTTTCTGCTGTCGCCGGGCCATGTCGGTGGGCTGCTTTGCGTTGAACGGGTAGGCTATACACCGGAGGACGAATACATAAATCTGTAATTTAGTTTTTCTCTCCTCTTCCTCCTTCTGGATTTGCTCACGCTCCCTCTTCTCCTGCGCTTCACCTGTAGCGCTATTCTCTTTTACACTTTTGCCGAGAGCGCTTCCAGGTGCGGCGGACCGCAGTTGCTGACCGTCTGTCCGGTCGCTGCTGCTGCTCTCCCGTTTCCCCGCAGAGGAGGAGGCGGCCGGTTTCCTCTGGGGATCCTGGACAACTTCTGAGTCGGACTCCCCGCCGGTGTCTTCGCTAGAAGACGGATCCAGCATAGTTCACGGAGTCAAACTCTATTTCAGACTTGCAATGGAAAAACTAAAGCGGAAACAATTACTTGAGCGTCTGTTTTTGTTTGTTTTAGTCGACGTGGCGTTGATGGCCGCGTAGGCGGCGGCCGGAGGCGCGTTATGAACCACGATTTGAGTAGAACGTCAGGTTTTTGCGGAAAGGGAGTGGAGGCGGAGTTTTGATGGTTAACGTTGTAAGGTGGTCTCCGTGTGCACTTCGTTCCTTCACAGCTGTAAAGAATGCGGTGGAATGGCAGCGCGTGCCCGGCGCCACTGACTCCCGCTGAAGCTGCATGGGGTCGTTCGCTTTTAACAGCCCAGGGTTTTAGCTTGTCATTGGGGGAAATTTAGTTCTTTAGGGTCGAGGGTAGAATCAAATAAAATAAGGCACAGGTAAAGATATACTTTATCGCAGGAAGTTAACAAATCCATGTGTTACAGCGGTCAAAACAGGGAGCACAATCAAAAACAAAACAATTCAATAATAAAAATATTGCAAAACAGCTCAATAAAGTTAAAGAAAAAAAATAAACGAGTAAAAATCTAAACTACAATAAAACACTGCAAAAATATGAATATATACAAGAAAGTGTTCCTAATAGTTAAAATAGCTCTAAAAAAAAGCAAATACACCTTAATGCAAATGTTACTGGATGTGAGCAAATGTTAGATGTCATTAAATTAAAACATAGCATAAACTTAAAGGACTCCGGTTCTCTTACCTCTGTCTGAGGTTATTGTCCATGGTGCTGATCAAAAGCTGGAATGATGTTATTAATATAATTGGAGGAAGCAGCAATGCTGTTGGCACCCAAAGTGATTACTCCTCTTATATCTTCATCAGGGCCAGCCCAAGCAAAAGACTTAGTTGACAACAATCTGAGATGGGTGTGGCAGGGTTTACAACCCCTAATGAATTACAAGGGGAGCTCGGCAAAGATGGTAAATGCCAATGCCTCACTGGTGGAAGAATTAAATGACTTTCATCCCAGTGAGTCAAAGTATCAGTCTGCTCCTCCAAGTTTCCAGCCCTTCAACACCCATCTGCTCGAGTTGTAGGAAAATTAAGTGAGAAGGGTGTTTAAAGCTGTAAATCCACATAAGGAGGCAAGACCAGACAAGGACCCTATAAAACACATGCCAAACATCATAGTCAAATTTGCAGATGATATAACAGTGGTAGGTCTCATCTCTGGTGGCAATGAGAGAGAGTACAGGGAAGAGGTGGCTCAGGAGGTAGAGCAGGTCATCTGCTAATTGGAAGGTTGGTGCTTCGATTCCTGGCTGCTCCAGTCTGAATGCCAAAGTATCCTTGGTCAAGATACTGAGCCCCAAGTTCCTCTTCGATGAAACCATTTATGTGAATGCATAAATGAAAGTGCTTTGAGTGATCAGCTAGAGTGGAAAAGCACTATATAAAAACTAGTCCATTTACCATTTCTTTGGGTGCACGTGTCTGACAACCTAACTTGTTCTCCCAACCTGCCAGCAATAGTCGGCAAGGCTCAGCAGAGCCTACAGCTCTTAAGACTTTTTAAAAAATGTTACCTGGACGTAAACCCACTGCTTTCAATTGCTACACAATAGAAAGCATGCTGAGATACTGCATCACAGTGTGGTATGCTGGCCGTTCAATAAGAAACAGAAAGGCCCTGCAGGAAGTTGTTAAAACTGCAGAAAAACTAATCGGCTGCTCCCTGCCCTCCCTAGAGGATATGGTGAACTCCAGTGGGTTAAATAGGGCTAGGAAGATCCTGGGAGATCTCCTGCCCTTTGGCAGAAGATACAGGGCTCTGAAGTGTTGGATAAATCGGCTTAGAGACACTTTCCATTTTCCTTTCTTTCATTGGGCTATTAGGCTTCTGAACAATGAACCTCTGGAAACTGGAATGTATAAATAAGTACAAGTGCAAACGTGGAGGTGGGGGAGGTAAACAAAGTTGTGTCATTTTCGGGGGTGGTTTGATGGGCAGGGTGTATGTGCAGAAAAATAAGTGTGAACCTGTGGAGGTATGCATGTATTTATTTATCTATTTTTTTAACTTTGTTTTTTAAAGATATTAGATAGTGACTGCTTACACAATTTCATTGTCTCATTGCTGTACAATGACAATAAAGGATATTCTTATTCTGATTCCAATTCACTTTAGAGGACATAGGCTTTTTAAGAAATATCTGATTTAGAGCGTTTTACCTGCTTCTGGAAATATTGGACATGCTCTTTTTAATCCATAACTATGCAAATCCATAACTATGCAAATGCATCTAATTGCAGACTAATAAAGTGATTTGTAGTCTATAAATAATAATTATTCAGCATAAAAGTGCTGCGCATCAATGAAATAATATCAAATACAAGTGGTCAGCAATTGGGCCCAGTGCTACAAGAAAATGTTATTACCCTGTTATAAAAAATTTGATGTGCCAGTACACCAAGACCACAAATGAGGCATAAAAGCAAGGTCTACTAGTCTAGTAATGCAACCTGAACAGAGTGTGAAAACACCAAGACGCATCACAGAAACGGTGAATAAATCAGTCATTTTAAAGCTAACAAATGCACAGTGATGTCTGAACATGCATGAATAAAGCCAAGATGCCCAGCTAGTTTGTCCCATCCAACGAACCTTGTAAATATTCAGCAACCCTGACATATAAATGTCACAATTCGGCAGTGTGTCAGGCAGGATGAGGACCCAAACAGAGGACTCAGGAGGGAAAACATGAACTTAGAAATGCACAGCTTTGTTGTTGGTTGCACATCATGTACAAAGAAACTAAGAAACCTCAACTCATGGACTCTCTGAACCAGGAAACAAATTAAGTGAGATTATGTGACAAAGAACAGGAGGACACAGGCAATGATGCAAAGGACTGCCAAAGTAAAACAGGAAGTAGAGATGGAAAGAGAAATGCTGACTTGACACAACACAGGGAAGCGGACACACTTAGGGACTACAACTCCTACACTAGAGGAACAAGAATATAACAGGTAACTAGATTCAAGAGGAAGGAAAGCTGATGGAGGACAAACTATAACACAAGGAAATGAGACCAGGACTAAATATAATTAACAGGCAAATAAACCAGAAACAATAAAACACCAACCAGACACGAGAACACGGGAAGCCTGAGAACTGAAACATAGGATTAAATACAAAGTGAACAGCCAAGAACAGAACTCAGATACCTAAACCAAGAATCCTGAGGATATAAACAAAAAAACAACCATAAATTATCAGAAAAAGACAAAAATTCAAAACAGTAAAAACACAATAAACCAGAAATTAAATAGTAACCTTAAACAATAGAAAAATGAACGTCCAAAAACTAAAAACACCACCATGACAATAAGATCCAAGCAAAATGTACATTAACTGGAAACACTTGTTTTTGTGATAGAGCTTTAGCAACATGATAAAGACCACACCTAGCCTGCCAGCAATAGCTAACTACACAACTGTTTGGAGTTGGTTACCAACTAAATGTATGGTAATTGCTCATGGAAACATACCTTTGTCCTTTGTTTTTCAGGAGTTGGGCTTGGCTCCTTAGTGAAAGGAACTCTTAATGCTTCAGCATACCAAGACATTTTTGACAATTTCATGCTTCCAACATTGTGAGAACAGTTTGGGGATGCTCCCCTTCCTGCTCCAATGTTACTGTGCACCAGTGCACAAAGCAAGGACCAATAAAACGTGGATGAGCGAGTTTGGTGAAGAATTTGACTGGAGGCCCAACCTTAACCCGATTTTGGGGAGAGAGGAGACTATAAACCAAGCCTTCTTGTCCAACATTAATGTCTGAACTCACAAATGCACTTCTGGAAGAATGATCAAAATTTCCCATAAACACTTGTGGAAAGCCTTCACAGAAGAGTTAAAGTGGACATATGCAAAATCCACCTGTTTAGCCCTTAGATAATTTGTTTGTGTGTGTGTGTACAATGAGTGTCTAGGAGTGCAGAAAATTTTAATTTATTCTCTTCCGGTGTGGCATAGATATCTTTATATTCTTTTTGGGTCATATTTTTCAGTCTGCTCAGTTTTCTCTATTCCATAGCGAATTTTAGAGTATTTTCTTTTCTATTACAGTGAGTGGTATGCATAAGTTTGGGCACCCCTGATCTGAATGCACTTTCGTGCAAAACATATTTGCACTTTAAAAAAACAAAGCAAAAACAAAGCATGGCTACACAAGCCAACAAGGAGCAAGGAGCTTGAATGTCTGTGTCTATGACATGAAATGTACCTACTAATCAGGGCAGAAAGCAGCAGCTCTGCCTACCAGAAGCCAGAGGCAGATAGAGGAAGACCCAGGAGACCCAGCCATCTGCAGCCCATCAAGAGCATTAAAGACCCATGGCCCCACATTCCAATGACACTGGTTGCCCACCCCAGCAGAAGGGAGAAGGAGGCCCCAGACAGAGACCCTCCAGCCGAGGGACAAGAGCCCTGGAGAACCCAAGGCAACGGAAAGCCAGCCCCCCTCACAGGCCAGCCCTCCACGCAGGCCAGCGACAGGGTCCTAAGGCCAGTGCGGAGCAGTAGGTAGGGAAACCCTGCATGGGTGGCAAGGCACAACAAGCCCCAGACCCAGGTCTAGCCGCACACAACCATACATACCTACATCTAGACACATTCACCCACCTATATATACCTACAAACAGAGATAAAGACTGACAAATGCACAAAGACACACATTCGTGTGCCTGGGTGGCTCAGTGGTGGAGCAGGCGATCACGTGCGTATGCCATTTTGTGGTGTGGGCAGCACCCGCGTGTCTTCCCCTGTGTCTTTCCCCCATTTTCTATCTCTAAACTGTCAACAAATAGCTGCTGTGGCCAAAAAAAAAAAAAAGAAGACACATTCATCGACATCGAGCCACCCTCTAAACCCCCCCAGGGGCAGCAGTGACCCCAGGATGCCACCAGCCCAGCCCCCAAAGCACCACCCTGACCCCCACTTCGGGCAAAGTGTAGGAAATAGGGGTATAGGATGACCCGCCCACCCTTCCCCTAACTTGTCAGTGATATGAGTTCATGTATTTATGTTTGTGAATGTATGAGGTGTATGCGGTACCATTAAAATTGTGGGGACAGTTGTAACACATGCACCCAACTGCCAGCCGTCCACACCACCCCTCCAAAACCCTCAATGGTGCAAATAAAATCGAGGGACAGACAGTAGCGAAGACCTGAGCGGAGCCACATCAGCAGCCCCATCTCATCAACCTCTGGGTAACATGCCTGCCCCCCAAGGTCCTGTCTGTATCACGATGTGCTGTGAATAACTATAATGCAAGTAAAAAGAAGAAGCAAGTGTGAGCAATATGTAGTCTGTGTGGTTGTTCTATTAAGGACTTTCTGTTCATGCCTTGTGCACATTCACAAAAATAGTGTTTCACACATCATGTGATTTGAACACAAAATGATCCGAGTTCTGCATACTTCAGAGACAATGATCATCATATCAGGGCCATTGATGGAAACTGCATGACAGAACTGAATTTCCTATGCGTGTGTGTTGAATTTGCATGCATTTAGTGATAGAATGTGTTTTATGTGTAATTGTATATTTAAATAATTTAAGGTTGTCACAAAATCCGACAGCATGCCATTGTGGATTTCTACTATAAAACCATTCTGACAAAGAACAGAAGACAAACATCTTTCTGTAAATATTGACATTTATTTAGGTAGACAATTCAGTGTTCTCATTTACCCTGCCTGACCCTTTTCACAGGTTTGACCTCAGTATTTTAGCTCTCAATACAGCGTCATCATAGGATAGTAAAAACTGTTAGATGAACAATTAAAACTGTTATTTCTCCACAATGTTTACAGAGGCAGGATCACAGGCATCACTAAACCAACAAGCTGTTTGAAAATGCCATATTTGGTTCATTTTTATTCGCTTTTTCTACTGTTTTCCATTAGGTGTTTATAGTCACATTGCATAAAATCAGGAAGGGCAAAAGAAGACAAATGATCAATTTAAAAAAAAATTTTTTTTTCTTCTTTTTGGCTTTAATGTTATGAGACACTGTTGATGCTTCCTCCTGCAGGGAATGATGTCACAAGAAAGAAAATAAACCTAACTTAACGCAACAACAAAAAACAATTTCACGTGTGTACTCTTTCAGCTAAAGAAACTCGCTAACCTGTCAGTCATGTCTGAAGTGGCAAAACTTTTAGGCATATCCTGTAAAAGTTAACACACACACACACACACACACACACACACACAAATGAAAGTATCATGGAAACCAAATAAACAGTTTTAATTACAGAAAAAATATGACATGAGGCAACAGAGCCACTGCATTTTGGTAATCCAATGGGAGAAAACAAAAATAAACAAAAAACAAACAACAACAAAAAAAATAAACTACAATTTTGTAGGAAACTTGAAAGTACAAAAAGAAACTTGGTAAGAAAATAGTGTTATCTAGTATTAAACCAACCACTATTAAACACAAAGAGGATCCTGCCCATTTGGTCTCCCTTTTAAGTTTCTTAAACAAGGAATGAAGACATGAACACACAAATATATCCCAAAAAGCACACAGACCCTCTGACTCCTGAAAGTTGAGTGTTTTCTAGTAGTGATAATTAAATGTAGCTGGCACCGCTGATGCTGGATTTAAGTGCTTTCTAATAAGATGAGGGAAATGACACAAGGAGTTGTGAGGATGTGTGATGAATGGACCAGATTTAATGGATGAGGTATTGCACAGATTATTTATAGTAATCATTAAAAAAGAGCTAATAAGACAAAAATAAATATACAGGAAGTTCATAAAACATTTACAATTTTCAGTCAGATAATAGAAGTTTTTTAGGAGATATTTTAGTGTTGGCTAAAGGTGCAGATGTGAGGGGTGGTGGTGGTGTGTGTGTGTGCGTGCGTGTGTGTGTGTGGGGGGGGTATGTTCACTAGTCATCCCACTCATCGTCGTCCTCAAAGTCCTCATCTTCGTCATCATCCTCATCTTCGTCTGGGAAAAGTAACAGACAAAAAAGGTGGAGAGTTTTGCATATTAACATGAACAAGCAATATAAAATTTTTTTTCGGTCCACAGGTTTTTTTGGACAATAACACAGTTTTGGCTGTTTTGCCTCTCTATACCATCACAGTGGAGTTTAAATTAAACTAACACCATGTGCTTGAAGTGCAGAATTTTAGTTTTAATTCAAATGGTTTAACTAAAATATTATCTGTTTAATGCATAGTCCCTCATTTTCAGAGGCTCAAGTAAATTTACAAACTAACAAATTTAAATAGAAGGATTTTTTTTGCCCACTTTTGGAGGATTTCTTTTTATTTTTTATTTTTGAAACAATGACAAAAGGTTGAAATTACCTCAAGGTCACAGTTCCAGTCTGTGAACAATTTCAGAATTCCTTCACATGTGGGGAAAAACAAGGGGGTACTACTCTGAAGACACATTGCTAATATATACATAACCAAAACATAACTGGATAGCCAGTGGACACTTCTTGCAAAATTAACCAACTCTTTACTACCATTTTCTGTTATCAATATTCTTGCATGTCGTTTTATTAACATAGGATACCCATTTTGACCATAGGATTGTAAACTTGTTCATGTGTATATAGACTGAAAATGGGAGCCAGCGTCTGGTGACAGTTTTTTGCAGGATGTAATTAAGATTCAAATATTTTATTAAGATACAAGTATTTTATGTTGTTAGTCTATTATTGAGTGTTAACCTGAGTGTTGGGCAGCACGGTGGCACAGTGGTTAGCACTCCTGCCTCACAGTATGATCATCTTATTGCCTCTGATAGTGGACTCATCTGTGCTCATCTTGCTAGACCTCAGTGCACCTTTTGATACTGTTGACAATAACATTTTATTACAGCGATTAGAGCATAACATAGGTATTAAAGCTACTACAATGTCCTGGCTCTGCCCTGTGGCCAGAGCACCTCTCCCAAGAGGCATCCTAGTCAGATGCCCAAATGACCTCAACTGGCTCCTTTCGATGTGGAGGGGCAGTGGCTCTAGTTTGACCCCGTCCCAAATGACTGTACTCTTCCCACCTCTTCAGGGAGAGGCCAGCCTCCATTCAGAGGAAGCTCTTTTCTGCCGCTTGTATTCGCAATCTCATTCTTTCGGTCACTACCCAAAGCTCATGACCATGGGTGAGGGTAGGGAGATAGCTTGATCGCTAAATCGACAGTTTGCTTTCACGTTCAGCTCCCTCTTCACCACAACAGACCAGTGCAGCGTCCGCAGCATCTGTCAATCTCCCGCAAAACCTACTTGTTAACTAAAATGTAAGTTCATTTTTCAAAAGGATTGGTGACATGTCTCAGGCTGATGTTACATATAATGAGGACACCTGTCAAGACACTCCTGAAGCCCAGAAAATTTTTTTTGCAAAAGATTGATGATATGGCGAAAATCTAAATAAGAACTACAGGTTGGACTGTGAAGGAAGGAGTAAACAGACTGACAGAAAAGAGAAAATTATACACTTTAGAAGATGCTCTCAGGGAGCTACCTGAGGAATGGATGGCTTTGCTCCTCTTCTGCATCACTTCCATGAGAGCACCGACAATGCCTGTTGCTGTAGCTGGCGTTGGAGGGCCGGACTCTGGATGATCCGACACCTGGGGACAGACAAACCAGTGATTCGAGGGGCAGAAGTGTTGCATTGTAACAGAAACCAAGGGGATGTCTGGTCATAATTTGTGCATCCCACTATCGTTTTAGGATGAAAGTTTTAACTTTAAATGAATCTTACAGCATTTAGTCAGATGATAATATAAAACTGCTCTCAGGGAAAGGAAAATTAAAAATAAATTTTCTTAAAAGACACGTTTTCTCTTGTGTGGCAGCCTGGTAGGATGTAAAATGTTACTACTGCCAAAAGGTGGCAATAAGTAGAGGTGGGAAGTAACGAAGTACAAATACTTCGTTACAGTACTTAAGTAGAGTTTTTCAGGTATCTGTACTTTACTTGAGTATTTATTTTTCTGACTACTTTTTACTTTTAATCCCTACATTTTTACACAAGTATCTGTACTTTCTGCTTCTTACATTTTCAAAACAAGCTTGTTACGAGAAACGTTTGCATTCCCGGTCAGTTCAGGAGCCGGCTCCTGATTGCGAGCGGACAGAAAATGTAAAGGACAAAAAGTGTGTCAGCTAGCTAAAGGAACAGCTGCTGTATTTCCAGGGAGAGCAAAGAATAAGCAATAACTTTACTGAGATGGAGACAAATGTAAGAAAGAGCTACTTTTACTTTCTTACTTTGAGTAAATTTCAGATCCTGTACTCTTTTACTTGAGTAAAGAAGTTAAACCAGTACTTCGACTTTTACCAGAGTAGGTTTTAACACAAGTACTTGTACTTCTACTTAAGTACAGAATGTCAGTACTTTTGCCAGCTCTGGCAATAAGGCAACTAGAAGCTATGTACTTACAGAAACTTGGGGTGGAAGGTGGGATGTGGAAAAATCATATCGTGTTTTTGCTTGAAACGCAAAAACACTAGTAAGGTAATCAAGGTCCTTTCATAAAGGACCTTGATTACCTTAATTATGACAAAGGCATAATAAAGTAAGAGCTTTACAAAAGGCCAATTCAGTGACTGCATGCAATACTTAGATGCATTTATCCTGGCATAAAATGTCTGTTAAAAAAGGTTAGAATAAAGAAGAAGCTTAGTTTCAGAGTAGACAGGCTGATGAAAACAGTAAACAGAAAAAGCCTCTGATCCTGAGTCTACAGTTAGCTGGATAACGATTTATTGGCCAAGTTTGAGAAGATACAGTACTGGGGACTTGCAAAAAACAAGGTTAGGACCCCTATTCCCCAGCTAAACTATCTTTGTGAAGATAGTCAGTGTCTATCTAAGGTAAAGTTTACCTGACAGCTTTAACTGTTTTTAATTTATTGTCTTCATGTGTGAAAATAAAGCATAAAATAATAATAATTTAATGTAGTGATCAAAGGGATTGACTCACAGTCTTGAGCTGGATTCCCTGACGGATTTGGTCCAGCAGGGCGTCTCGTCCAGTACTGGAAGGCGGCACTCGGTTGTTCTGCTCCACCTTCTTCAGCTGGGTTCCTCCTCTGATCTGCTCCAACAGCGCCGACTTTCCACCTGGGCTCAGCGAATGAGGCAAGTCTCCACCCCCACCCACAATGTCCAGCTCTGGTGCAGGGGGTGGGCATGGTGGGGGAGGTGGAGGAGGAGGGGGAGGTGGGGATGCAAGGGTGCTGCTTGCTAGAGAATGCTGTGCCAGTGGGGCAGGTGGAGGGGGTGGAGCTTGGGGGGTGACAGAGGCATGTGAGGGAAGAGGAGCAGGGGGAGACTGGTGGTGGGGTGGAGGAGGAGGCTGG
>VUQJ01007256.1:5848-18591 GCA_015108635.1 Andinoacara biseriatus | reverse complement strand
TTGGGCCCCCCCCCCCCCCCCCTTTGGATCATTAATTAGTTAAAAGGGGAGGAGCAAAGTGTGCCTGTTTTGCGCTGTGACGGGAGCGGTACAGTCAGCTCGCAATCCATTTACACTGGTATTGATCAATATCAATACCAATGTTAGTATCGATATAATCGATAATTTGATCAAGACCACCCAAACACAAAACAGCAACAGACATATTTTTTGTTTTAAACCATGAAGTCTGTTTCATGTTTGTCCAATATAGCAGCTATAGAATCATTGAATTTTCAGCACTCCTCAGTTTCTTCAGTGTGTTGCCAGCTACTGCTGCTCTCCTGTCCTCTCGTATCTTTTTGTTGCCATCTTCTCAGAAAATACCTGGAAAGCGTTGGCATTTTTATGAGGTTTTATTCCATTTGGCATAATGTGGTTGGATCATTTTCAGTAAAAGCTCCTACCCTCTTTTATTTTTTTCAGCTTGCACTACTTCTTGCAACTTGTGAAATTCTCAACAGTCCAAAAAAAAAAAAAAAAAAGTTCTCTCTCTCAAAACAATCCCGACCACGATTCATTTTCAATCCGGCAAAGCCCACCGTTTTTCATTAAAGGTCTGGCTGCTTGGTCCAAACGGCGGTTTTGCACCAGCAATTTTCATTCAGATCAAACGGAGACAAATATAGAAGACAGGTGGAGAGGTGTGACGGGTAAAAGCAACTGGAGAAGACGGGCATGCGAATGAAGATGAAGAGAACGATGTCAGACACAAACACACGCCCACACACACAGAGAGGTCTCGCTTACACATGCTAAGATTAAAGTACTCCTCAAGATGAGCTGTGCTGTGGAATACTCAAGCTTCCGGACCACTGATCAGCCAGTCCGGGGGTCCAATCAGACTGACAGCCAACAGTCCATTTCTCCCTTGCTCCCCCCTCTCACTTCACTGGTTTGATTGCACACACATGGATACATACAGATGGGCGAGTAATAAATTAAAGGTATTTAATAGAGTGGGGGAAGGGGGCTCTATTCTTCAAAAAAACCCGGGTGGAGAGCCCCCTTGAATATGTAATCTCCAATCGATCATTTTCATACTCATTAAACAGCGTTACATTGAGCTGCAGGTGGGCTTCATTGCCATAAAATTACAAACCAGATAAACTCTTACAACTTAATTGCAGTAAATGTTGCTTTGTCTTTTAAAATTTAGATGCAACATGATATCATTAAAGCTTTAAGGGCTACTCCCATTTATAATACATAGAATATTCCATTAGAACGATCATATGAACCGATATTTTTCTGATGGTAATCACAAACTAGAAATATGGAGTACACAGTAAGATGTGTGGGGAAACGGATGAGACAGAGATGCTAATTTAGGGAGGCCATTGTTCGAGTCACTGATTATAATGAAAAGGGTGTAATTGCAGACTAGTAATCAAAAACTAAAATAGAGTGGATGCAGTTAAAAGAATGAATCATATCTTGAAAGTTTAAAAAGCGACCTGATTTAAAAAAAAAAAAAAAAAAATGGGTTGGAAAAGATTCGGTCAGCTTGTTAAAATGTGGCACCTTGTCAAAATTGACACTTAAGTGAGAAGAAGAGGAAGCCGAGAGCTGACGAACACGTTTTTTTTTTCTTATCAGTGCTTCACCTTCCATCTCACCTACCTGACTGACATCACAAACCAAGACAAGGCTTCAACTGATGTTTGAGTCCAATGTACCACATTTCACTTTCCCATCCATTTCACTTGTAAGATGGATGGTAAAGCTGAGGGCCATTACCTCCAAAAGTGTCCCACAGGAGAAGACGAACTTTTTACTTCCTGTAACCTTAGATGAATCAAACATCTATTCTCTCTGCAGGTAAAGAGTGTTATTTTTTACATGCTTATAAAGAGGGACTATGAATAGAAATCACCAAAGCAAATACACACTCATGCAGAGTCCCGAACAGACGTGGCATGACCTGCAAACTGCAGCGGGTGGATTGGGCTTTCTGTTGTCTCCCAAGGCGATTCTTGTTTGTCTGCACAAGCCTTTTCCTTCCGTTTTACCTGCGAGAGCCAGGTCAGCATCTGTTTTCCCATGGCGAACATCTAGTTTGCAGCGTGGTGGTGAAGAGAGAGGAGAGGGAGAGTTTTTGATGCGACACAGAAATTGGAACAAAATGTAAACATGCCAAACGCCCGTTTCCCCCTGGGAAATCAGGCCTTGTGAAGATGGGGTGTCAGAACATATTCAAACGTGGTGTATTGCTTGCCTCGGTGTGCCTGCTTTAAGTTGTAAAACGTAACAGCAGGAAGGAGAAAAAAAGAGAAGAAATTGGAGATATTCTCAAGAAATAGAGGGGGAAGACTCAGCTGTACAACCCAAGAAGACAGAGAACCAAAGAAAAGGAAAAAAAAACTTCATCAAGTTTTGAATGTCAGTGGCGCAAGCGCAGGCATTTAGTGCCTGTGACGCCACCTTTAGATTTTATTTTGACAAACTCGTTCTTTGCCTTTTTAGGCACATTTCCCTTCTGGAGGCTCGTACTGTAAAAGCACCTACTGTACATTTGCTGGTGTAAAGAAGCCCCTTTCACATCCAAACAAAGTGCAGCTATCAGTGTAATTATCAAAACCAAATTCTGCAGGGCTTTTAAATTAACGTATTATTATTTCCATTTAATGTTAATTTGTTGTTGGGCGCTTTCTCTCCAACGTGTCATCATATGTGATCATGCCATCAAAGTCACCTACTGAGCAGGCTCAAATTAGATTGCAATGAACCTAATTTTCTGACAGAGCTGTTAAATTATTTTTGCTTCATGATGTAACATTTCCGCTCATTTTCCTTTAAGCTTAATATATTTCATAAAAGTGTAACTTTTTCTGCTCGTGCAGTGGTTGCTCGTGCAATGGTTGCTCGTGCAGTGGTTGCTCGTGCAGTGGTTGCTCGTGCAATGGCTCCTGCCCACTTCTAGAAGGTTCTAGATTCGAACCTGCCCAAACATCTGCTTGTCAGTTTAATACAGTCTAAAGTGGGGGTTGGTGTGATGGCAAATGGTTAGCCTGTGCGCTAAATCTCACCCAGTATTTGGGATAATCTCCCATTAATTGGATATAAGTGTGCCAGCATGAGAGAGCTGAGCCAAGGGTAAAGGGTATATCCTTTGTGTAGCAAATACTTGAAATTAGTGGAAATGGACCTGAATAAACTGATATTTGGTGAATGTCTGAACCAGCACTGTGCACAGTGCCCTTACAGAACACTGTGCAATTGCTACTGGACTATTTGAGCAACATGTGCCATGTGCTCCACACACAAATACACTGTAAGCAGTTTTTTGTTTTGTTTTTAATCTGCAAATTCTGGCTGATTTTTGTTTGTAGTTTAAGGGATCGGACAAAGAGCCAATGCTTTTGTAGGGTGGACTCATAGTAACCAAATATTTGTCAGACTGTCAGATTTGCTGGTTACTTGGTTATGTTTTGGCACTAAACTTGCATCTTAGGCACTTCACCTTTCATAACACTAAACATACGCCAAACTTCTATCTGCAATTTCCATGATCATCATGAGTGGGCGCTCTTTTGCCAGCTAGGCCATGATTTATTTGAGACACTGGACACCAAATGAACTGTGACAAACTACACAGTGGCTCTGCACATTCTGCCTTCTTTAGCAAGTCTTTCCAGCTGTGCATTGGAGGCAGGAATGTCCTAAGAGGAAGGAGGAAGCACACCTGCCGCCGCTCAGCTAAGAGCCTGCTAGCTAATGTTTTCTCTCTTCTCCCAGCAGCCACACATGTGAATTGGTTCCGAGTTCATTTCTGGAACGAGTTGTTGGTCGTAGTCAGCCATACCTAGCAAGAAGACAGCCTAGAACACAGCCTGTGCCGGTTCGGGCCGTTATTCTAAACAAACTGCCTCATGATTAATGCAATGGATCACCACAGGAATGGGAATTATCATTCTACAGAGCTGGGCAGCTGATTGGAGTAATGATTGGGGTGGAGAAACAGAAGGGGGTGGAAGGGGGGAGTCTGTGCGGGAGGGATTGGAGGGGGGAGAACACGCCAACGCCATGGTCCTGATTTCTTTCTAGCAGGGGGCCACTGCTCCAGTAGCCTGGCACTGAGCCAAACACACTGGATTTAGTTTGTTATTGAGGGAAGGCAAAGCAATCAATCTGGAGGCTGGAAGGAAAGGAGAGTGAAGAATTATTTTTGATAAGTCGTCTGAGGAAAACATAATCACGGCTGTGCGGTGTGAGCTTGTGATTTTTTTTTTTTCTCTCCATAGCTTTCCTTTTTTTCCCCCCTCTCTCTCTCTTAGTATGGTGTGTGCTGAAAATTTCTGGACTTGTGTGAAAGCCTGAAAGGTGTTCCTTCCTCAGCTACTGACAGATGTGTCAAAGCACGAGACAACATGGAGATCTCGAGGGACTTCTTTAAGTGTCACTGAGTAGCTTTACTGCACAGACACACACACATATACATGCACACAATATTTTTTCATCAGAAGTGCTGAATAATAGTGCTGCACTAAGCAGACTGGGCCAATTAGGCCCATTGGGACCAGGAGCAGGCACAAGCCTTTGTGTATATGTATGTGTGAGTGTTGCATGTGTGCATGTGGACTTCCCTTGAGTCACAGGCAGACAGCAGGACAGGAATGTTAGAATATTGTCATCTGCCTTCCTGCTACTACTACTACTACACACACACACACACACACACGCACACATATACCTACATATGACAACAGCAGGGGAGGAAGAAGGCAGAAGAATGGCAGGAGCACTGGAACAAATGAATGCTTAGACATGCTGCTATGTAGACAAGCTTGTGAGGATGTGACCCAGCAGCTGTATAGTCTGAACGCTGTTGCATGTGTTTTCTAACTTCCCACACATGGTCTCACAAGGAGCTGTGAGTGATTTATGTAGAATGCGAGACCGTATACAAAATACATGTTATTGTATACTGCAGAACAGCTAAAAGAGAAACCTGAGCATCAACAGTGAGAGGATCTAGTGGCTCGTCATGCTGGCGTGGGCTCCCGTAGAGGAAAGGGTCATTGATGAAATGGTGAAGTCACTGGTATTTATCAAGTGCTTTTCTGCTCTTACTGAGCACTCAAAGTGCTTTTTACACTACATACAGTTTTACTTTAAGCGCTTCTTATCTATCACACACTTACACCGGTGGATGCATCAGGTGCAATTTGGAGTTCAGTATATTGGCCGTGGTTGCTTCGACACACGGACTGAAGGAACAGGGTAATGAAACCACTGAACTTCTGATTAGCAGGCAAACACACTCAATCTCCTGGGGAACAGCGGCCCAGTATCCCTCATAGGAGTGGTCTCTTAATACCCGTGGAGTATGTCACGAGGACTCACTGAATGCTTTGACGAGGATGAAAATGATACGACACGTGTCCAATAGGCTTCAGTATCAGTATTCAGTATCATAGACAACACTCGCCACGACCATCAAAACCACAAATGAGGGAATATCTTCAGGACGAATGGCGTTCCATCCCACCACAAGAGTTCTAGAAACTGGAGCGTTAAAGCTGCTCTGATGGCACACGGTGGTGACCCAGCACCTGGCACCACCGACACCGTCTTTCATACCTGCAAACTGGTTCCAGTTTTTTTTTATTTTTATAAGAGATTGCTCTCCCTTTTTTCCCCCTCAGCCGCAGTGGGTCGTGGTGGATGGCTACCTCTCCCTGAGCTCGAGTCTGCTTTTCCTTCCTACCGTCACCTGGTAGGCGACCATTTTTCTCTCTCTAGTACTGCAAGGTCTTTACCTTGCAATATAAAGTACTTTGAAGTTGAATTTTTAATAATCTCATGTTTCTGCTACTTGTTGGCAGAGATTAGAAACACCAAGGCCCCAGTGTTCCCAAGCTTTAAGGCTTTGGCTATTTGCTGTTACTCCCTTTCTCCCTCTCTTGCCTGAGAGCCAACCGTGTGGTTATCTCATCTACTTTTATTTTATTTTGTCTCATTGCTCATACACATCCCACAGTTTTGATTCTGTCTTCACGCTCCATTTGCTCCATCCTTTCATATGGGCTCAAGTAATCTCCGCATGTTTTATAAATCATTTTGCTTGACTGTTGAAAATGATTCGTCTTCCCCCTTTTGTCGTACCATTCAGGTTATGACACCTTTTTATAAGCCACTTGCAAGGAATTCACATTTTCTGTTTTTAAATAAGCGTCACATACAGACAAGAAGGGTTTAAAGAATCAAGGGTGAGATGAACGCAGATAGCATAGTCTGGCTGGAATGAAGGAGATTAAGGATCGAGTATATGGAGAGAGGACGCAAGCGGATCAGCAGGAGGAAAGGAAGGATAGAAGGAGAGAATTATGGGAAGGGGGATGGGATGAAATAAAGAAAAATGGGGACCTGGCAGTGAAGTAAAACGGTAGGTAAAAGAGGTGCAAGAGACAGCTAAAATTAGAAAGAAATAGAAGTATCTAAAAGGGTGTGCAAACACGTGAAAGCGTAGATCTCATGAAAGGTTTATCCAAAATTATTAATGTTTATTAATAAGCTCTAGAAGGCACAGTTGCCTGTTGCTACAGTCCAGTCATATGAGGTTTTCCTCCAACACTCCAGAAGGTTCCACCTACACAACACACACACACAGCCTCACACATCTACGAAGGCCCGTCTGTGAGGATGCACACAAACATGCAACATACTCACAGACACACGCAAACACACACACCCACCCCCCCCCCCCCCCCTCAAAACTCTAAACATAAACCCCAATTTATAAAAGCAGATCGACTAAACTCTGCTTGTTTTAGCTGTACTCAAAACCAACACAACACAATGTTAACGCAACTCCAGAATGTCCTCGTTCCTGAGTCTGTTTCCCAAAAATATAAAAAAATATAGATGCAGTAACAGCATTAATGGACGTCCTCTGTCTTCTTTTTATTGGTCATACTAAAAAAAAGCCGTACACAATGAAATTTCAAGATAACCATGGACACACAGAACCTGACACCATGAAAACATATGAAAATGTTTGCTTTATATGCAACTTGTGCCTCATAAAAGTGCAACATAATTATATTTAAAACAAATATTTAAAAGGCCTCCATTAGTTTTCATGAGTTTTGGTTTGGTTTAGGCAGCACGGTGGCGCGGTGGTTAACACTGCTGCCTCACAGTTTGAATACCATCTGGAAGGCCTGGGTTCGATTCCGCCTTGGCCCGGCCTCTCTCTCACTGTGTGGGTTTCCTCCCTGCGACAGGCTGGCGACCTGTCCAGGGTGTACCCCGCCTCTCGCCCTATGTCAGCTGGGATAGGCTCCAGCTCCCCCCACGACCCTGAAAAGGAAAAGCGGATGGATGGAGTTTTGGTTAATCTCTGGTTCCAGATTTCACAAAACAACACAAGTACCAGCTTTTAAATACACTTTCTCAGCTTTTCCCTGCAATCTTCCTCTCCATCGCCATCCTCAGTCAGCTGACTTCCCCATGCAATTGTTAAGCTAATGCCACTAGTACAGGAGTTGATGCTGCTCATCTGATACCACAAAGTCTCAGATGACACACTCGCACTCAGGTACAATCAGACGGGGACGGGCCCAGGAGCCCTGCAGCTTCACTAACATTTTTTAGCACTTTCAGAAGCCTTGGTCCCAGAGTGGATCATTAAACTGGAGAATACCGGTTGCAGATGAACCAAAGGCGCAAGAGCTTGTTGGATCATTCCCAAAACAGAGTTGGAGAAGAAAGGGAAGCAAAGAATGGGATAAGAAGAAAGTTCTTCCTTGGTCTAAACACCGCTCATTAGCAGAAACAGGTATGTCGCCGAATGAATGATAGTGTGAATGGTTTAAAGAAGAAAAAAAAAAAGATGTCATGGGAAGTTGGAAGAAAGACACAGGGGTGCTGACAATGAGGGAATGACAGTTTCATGCTGAATAGGCAGGAGTGTCTAATCTACTGTTAGACATCCGCATCAAAAAATGTCTCTACTCCAGCAACTGTTCCGCTTCCTGTCAATTAGGTGCCAGGAAATTGCACACACATTTGTCCAAGCGGCAAAAAACACACACACGGGCATACGCAGTGCACAGTCGAAAGTGTATGCACACACCCCCACATGCAACACACACCTCATCAAGCCGCAACGAGCGCGCTATGATTAGTCTATCCGGGGCCCAGCATGTAGCGTGTGCGGCTATGCATTTGCTTGACAGAATGTGTGCGTGACACAACTATTCTCTATAATTTGTTTGACAAATAGAAAGTGAAGGCAAGAAAACCATAATTACACTTCTTGGGGTCGGAGTGAATTTTGAAAAAGTAAAGGAAATAAAGGTTAAGAAAGAGAGAAAAGGAGGCCTTTAGACGGGGATACGGGGGGGGGGGGCTGCTGTTACCTGAATATTGATGATGAGCTGAAATTATCAGGCACACAGAGCTGAACCAAGTGGAGAGCTGCCATGAGCTGGCAATTAGTACCCACCATTCAACAATGCATGCTGTTACCCTACTTTCAAATGAGACAAGCCGTTCTTCTCCAAAAATTGGCCATGACGTGAGAGATTCTGCTGCTGGTGTCATTTTCTGAATTAAACCTCATTAAGTTAATTCTGGCGGAGGCAGACTTCAGGTACATTGCACGTATTTTGATGGCAATTATATCAGTGTGTGCTGGAGTTTGTCACTGCCCTTTGCTACCTCCTCAGCCCTAAACACCAATCTGCCATGTTGTACTTAGCCATAACAAGCTCACTGAGAAATGCAGCAACTTTTCTGCCACTCCTGTGACTTTTTTTTAATGAGGTAAAGGGCCAGTGTCCCATTTTTACCTCAGAATGTTTGTATACCACAGATATTATATTTATATAGGAATCCTGCAGCTAAGGAGTCACGGAGGCAGATGTGATGAAGGATGATGTCAGAAGGGGGGGGGGGATGGGGGTCAGACTTTTTTCTGCATGAACTGGCTGGTTGCGGCAGTAAAAAGAGTAGACGCTGTTTATTTCATTGGGTGCATGTTAAGCGCAATGTGTTGGATAGTCTGTTCTCACCGCCTGGCTGCTCTGATCTCATCCCCTCACAGAGGGGTTTTATATAAGCCTCAACATCAACATAGCTCTCAGTGATGATTACTTCAATGAAGAGAGGAGGAGTAGAGGAGCAAGAAAAAACACGACTTGTGGAAGAGAAGAGGGGCAGCGATGACAAGAGGTGAAGAGGTAAAAAGGAAAAATAGAAGGGGACAAACGGATGATTAAAGAAATGCTGTGGAAAAGAAAATAAAGCACATGGAAGGCAGAGAGGAAAGATGAAAAATAAGAGGGAAACAGGGAGGGGGAAATAAAGGAGGAGGAGCTGGAGAAAGAGGAAAAGGAAAGAAAAAGACACTATAATGAAAGAACGGTGGGTGAGGTGAGGAAATAAACAAGGATGAAATTAGAGGAGGAGGTAAGAGTGAAGATTAGACCAACAGGAAACTGAAGAGAAATTGGGGAAAGATCCTAAATAGAAATAGAAAAAGAAGACATGAGAGAGCAAGAATAAAGGGGGAAAGCAGGGAAGGACATGAAAGGGGAACAGAAGGAGAGGGAATAAGGAAAAGAACAAAAGTGTAGAAGAGAGGGGAACATAAAGACGCCAAGAGGGGAAGAAGAGAAAAGATGAGGAGAAAGAGGAGCGGGGGGGGTGGAGATGAGGAGAGAGGGAAAGAGCGAAGCAGAGGAAGAGAGCAAAAGAGGCAGGATGAAGGAAGGCAGAAATGAAGAAAACGCAAGGAAAGGAGAGGAAGAGATGAACAGGGAGGGGAAGAAACTGCAGATAGCAGGATGAAGAAGACAGAAAAGAAAGAAGGAAAGAAATCGTCCCTTCAGCAGAGGAGGAGAGAAGAGGAAGGGATGGGTGTGGAATAATTGTTCAGCTGTGGAAAAATGCACACACGCGCGTGCAAACACGCACACAGTTCTCTCCCTAAAATGTCAGTCAATCATCAGGAACGCTCGGCGCTCTCTGTGTTCGTCTTATCTCCTCTGACAGAGTCGACAGTTTGTGTTTGCTCAGACAGCAGATCAGGAGGCCGTCATTAAGAGACTACTGACTCCCTCCAAGTGCTTAAATAAACACATATCTGCATGTCTGTTAACCAGCCAGAGTCTGGAGGATGTGTTATAAGAACGATCAGAGGCCAAGGTGTTCGAGTCAGGAAGTTGTGCACGCTTTCAACCAACATATTCTTAAAGGGAAATGCTTTTCTTTTGATATGAAGCTGATTTTTGTACTGATAATCTATAACTTTACTGATGAGACTGAAGGTGGCATTACGCTCATTTGCGTTGCAGCAGCGCTTTCGAGCAGGGGGAAAGTGGGATTTGGCAGGTGGAAGAACCATAAGAACGGGAGTATCCGTGAAGCATGAGGGGGAAAAAAAATTACTCAGAAATAAGTTTTAGTAATTTTTTCCCCAAGTTTAGTAAGTGTAATCAGCTGACCTGCGACTGCAACTTTACCTCTGAGCGCACACAGGTAGGTGCACGGGTTCATGGGATCTCATCATTTTCTTATTACCGAGCAAGTTTCTCCATGCTGTCACTAGAAGCAACACCAGGCTGCAGCACATAAACAATTAACTCATTCGATAGTAATATGCACTAACCTGCCTATTAGATTTAATTACTCATTAACTGAACTCTGTTTGCAGCCGAGTGTGAAGTGGCGGGTATGAGAATTGGCACCTCCAAGTCTGAGGCCATGGTCATCAGCTGGAAGAGGGTGGTGTGCCCATTCCGGGTCAGGGACGAGTTGTTTACAAGCGAGGGAAGAGGGGAGCTGGAGACTAACAGATGGATTGGGGGCCGCGGGTGCAGCGATGTGGGCGCTGTACCGGCTCGTTGTGGCGAAGAGAGAGCTGAGCGTGAAAGCAAAGCTGTCGATTTACCGGTCACTCTCCGTCCTTTTTCTCAGCTATGGTCACGAGCTTTAGGTAATGACTGAAAGAACGAGATCACGGATGCAAGCTGGGGAAACGAGCTTTCCCCAAAGGCTGGCTGGCCTCTCCCTTAGAGATGGGGTGAGTCAGGAGTCAGTCATCCTCCACATCAAAAGGACCGAGTTAAGGCTGTTCAGGCATCTGACAAGGACGCCTTCTGTGTGAGATGTTCTGGGCATGTCCTACCGTGAGGAGGCCCTGGGGCAGACCCAGGGTACGCTGGAGAGGTTATATCTCTCAGCTAGCTAGCCTGGGAACGCCTCAGTGTTCCTCCAGATAAGCTGGAGGAGATGGCTGGGGAGAGGGAGGTTTGGGTTTCTCTGCTTAGGCTACTGCCCCCCGGATCCAGCCCTGCATATGCAAAAGAAAATGGATAGATGGATGCATCATAGCATGGCATCAGTGTGAGATGAGTCTCATACGCGACAAGCTGGAGGTTCAAAACCCTTTGGCGTAATACTTAAATACACCGGGTACTTAATGTACATGGTTACTGACGTAAAATATAATCTTCCCTAAATCTAAACTCCAAGTGGAGTTCTGCTGAAACATCCTGAAGCATATGAGGGAAAACATTGATGCCAAATGACCCGAACCTCGGAGCGTGACAGCATGCGCCGGGAAAGAGCAGTACAGAGTTTTTTTTTTTGGCCACACCAACAGAATCATTGCTCACCACCAGATTTGACACCCCTTTTCTCCAAAATAAAACTCCAGTTGAAGGGTTGTCATACCTCATAGAGACATGCGCAAGCGGTCAGAATAGGAAAAACCAATGTGAGACCCAAAAAATCCGACCTTAAAACTCAAATCTGGTAAAGTTTTTGCTGTTTATGGGAGGTCATTGAACTCGTATTGAATCAATCATTCAGCGCATTAAAACACTTTCTGCATATTTGTGTGTATTTACCAATTAATTTCGGATCAATTCTGATGTTATTTTAACAAATGTGATTTCAAAAACCATTTCTGAGAGCAGATTCCTTTGAGGATCAGCCTCAGTGCAAGGCATGCGTCTCGTGCATGTGTACATTCACTGTCGCCTATAGGAAATGGCTATTGGGTCCATTCAAATGGGGACACTAAAGGAATAATATATATGGAAACACAAATTTCACAAGGGAAATTTGAGAGATTTAGAAGAAAAATATTTTAAAGGATGTCGAATTTAAAGGCACACTAAATGTGTACGTGAATTAAACCACACACACACACACACACACACACACACTGGGGGTAGTTAATAGTTATCAAGCCACTGTGATCTCGCAATTGATCAGTGTGCAGATCAAAGCAAGGAGCATGGCTGCAGAACTGTGTTGGCTAATTACCGGGGCCTGTAAAGGATTTCGGTCTTTAAGCGTGGCCTCTGGGCCTCACCCCCATAGCAGGGATCCTGTGATCAGGGCCACGGAAGACCTGACAGGCATGGAGATGAAGCCCATGACTGTAAACACTCTGCTGGCATATGCTCGCCATGACTGATTGGCCTCAGCCCCGTTAGACTTCAGTGCTCCCCTGCAGAGGGAGCATCTGCGAGCTGCAGACTGATGTTTTGTGCCATTTACCTCAAACGCGTACGTCTCTTTTTGATTCATATCTTTCTTTAAAAAAGTGAAAATGATCACAAATGATGGCATTAGTTGATCAAGGGTAATGACTACAGACTGTATATACTGTAAAAGAAGTACATAGCCTCCAGATGGGAAAAGTGAGAAAAAGATGCCTTAAATCTGAATTCTAATTGGCCAAC
>VUQJ01007251.1:62452-78995 GCA_015108635.1 Andinoacara biseriatus | reverse complement strand
GGTACTCTTCTTTTTTTTTTTTTTTTTTTAAATGCCTCCCAAACCTAAATTCTGTTCAGCAAACTTGAACAGCATTTGTGGAGCCACAACAAAGTAAGTAGCTGATTGATTGATTTTTGCTTCTGTGCTTTATTTCAATGAAAAAAAAAAAAACACAGATCAATAGCACTTAAAAACAGATTAGCTCAGACTCGCGGGAGCTGTAACCGAGCTGTTTGTTTACTGTGACTGAGTTGTTTTACGATGTTTGGCTAGCCTAGCAGCGTGGATTTATAGGAGGCCGCACTCACTCAGAGAGGTGACGTAAGAAAGGAAGTAGAGCTACTGTGCTTTATTTCAATAGAAAGAGACAGGGTGAGGTGACATGGTCTTATGTACTCCTTAATGGTGTGTATTGAGCTATTCCACGGCCGAAGTCCATGAGGTCTGCAGCTGTCAGCTTCTAACTTGTTTGTGCCTTTTTAAAATGAGTGAAAGTGTCAATGAGATGACGTGTTTTCTCCTGTGGGTTTGAGCATCTTTTGCAAATAGAAAGTGAGTGATGATTTTGACGTTAAAGACTGCATTTAATATTGTCATCCACCCATCACAGGAGTGGGGACAGCTGGCACCTGATGCAGCATTTTGCATCAGGTGTGACCACAGAGAGCCAGGAGCTGGAGCCCAGCCACCTTGACGAGGCAGCTGTCTCACTGCATCTTGGAGGTGTGCCCGAGTGAGGCCAAGCAGTCAGAGGTTAAGCATGGGATGGTGGGCCTGACAGACAGCGGGGTGAGCGGCGGGATTTCCAAAGAAGAGTGGAGGCTCCACTGTGGGCGCAGGACACGTCTTTGTGTCAGCTAAAGATGACAATATCAAGGGTGGCTGCACACTTAGTTGCTTGAAAAGACTAGGTCAAAGTTGGATAAATCTTTGTAGTGGCAGCACGGCCCAGTCCAACTTAGAGATTGATTGTGGTGAATATTTTTTGATGCAATCCTAAAATTTCTATTTGTTTTAGTTGGCAAAGTCCCGCATTGGTGGGGCACAATGTGTGTGAGCGAAGCCCAATTTAGTGGCTAGAAGGACTCCCAGTCCCTCTGGTCCTCCATCTGCTGGGAGGTCTCTGAGCCCTTGTCCTCTGCCCACTGTGAGGAGAGCAAATGCAGCCTGTGTGAGGATCCCCAGCCCTGCCCCAGCCTGTGTGAGTACAAGACCTGTGGGCTTTTGTTACCGTAGCCCTACCAGAGATCTAACTCTGCCAATTAGGATGAGCCTGTGGGACCTCAGCTGGCCACTGCTGGGCCTACAGCTTAACTTTGGCTGGCGGGGAAAAGGAGCAACACCATCCCCGTCCAAGAGCACAGGTGCAACACTGTTTCTCTCTGGCAGACTGGGGGCACAATCGAAGCTGTGCTTTGAGCTCCATGGCCTTCCTTTACTTCCATAGCTACTGTCTAAAAGAATGCATCATCAGTTTTGAAGAGACTTTATCAGGGCTTTTAGGTGCTTCCTTCCCTACATTGCATTGTGTAGCAGTGTCAGCTCTCAGTTTTGTCAGCTGCCTAAAAGAACAAACACACAGCAGCAGCGTGCATAATGTCGATCTGCGCATGGACATTGTATTTATGTCTATAGATTTGTCTGTTGTGGTCTTTGTTTTTGTCGTCTCTTACAGAGTTGGACATTATTGTTGCACTTGTCTTGGAATAAAATGCGTTGACAACAAAAGCTTTTTCTTCTGTCCTTTATTGTTTGCTGTGGGGATTTCAATGGCTGATTAATAAGTGCATAATGAAGAAACAAGCCTTACTTATTTGTAGTGTTTAAACAAATGACTTGATGTCTGTTAATAAAACCTCAATTGTTGAGTATATGCTTCATTTTCTAGTTCCTGGCTAGAGCAGGCATTCACCACCATAATATGGTGCAAGTCATTTTCATGTTCACATGCATGAATATTGTCTATCGTCACCTGCTCACACACATCTGCTGGCCAGCGTACAGCTGAATCCTGTGTATTTGTATCCATCTGATTAATTGGAAATCGCTGTGCAGCTTTGGATTAATGCACTGGCTGAACTGGCAGCTTCTACTGAATCAACTCCACCTCTTTTATCTGCTTAGTTTCTCATGGAATAATGAGGGAACAGGCAGCACATCTTGTATTTGAAACATCTTTAGGTTCAAACAGATGCTGGTGGTATACAGAGGCAAAATTACAAACATCGTGTCATTGTCCAAAATGCTCATGGATCTAACTGTATTTGGCATCTTTCATGTTTCTTAAAGCGGTCTTCACTTGACATCTGAAGGCGTTTAACTCATTGTGGCAGGACTGCATTTGGTTTTAGTTGTCAGCAGCATCAGAAGAGAAGTGCTGAGGACACAACCACAGCTCTTTGGGAGTTGACTCCATCCACAAGCACTGTCCTGTCTTATTGACAGGAAATGTGTTGTAGCTTCTTGAAGGACCAACATCACTGCGTTTAAACTTTTCTGTTCTAGCCCTGCAGTAAGTTGTATTAGGTTGCAACAGCGCTTTGTATCTATCTTGCAATATTTAATTGTTAGTCATTTGCTTAAAACTTGGGGATCCACTGCCCTACCTTTGCTATAATGTGACTAATGTAGCTGTTTTCTATTCTATTCATAGGAACCTATATATTATGGCTGCTAACTTACCCCTCTTTTTACCATTTTCTTTGCTTTCCCTGTTGACACCAAGTAAAGTCATGCAACACTAAACCAAAACAGCTGAAACCTCATAAGCCAGACAAGTCCTGCAAGGCCAATGAGTTCTATTACTGTCCTTACAGTCAGTTCAGAGTGAGATCAGCGCTGCTAACAGAAGAGGGAAAAAGCTCCACGGGTACAATATGATCTCTGAGTACTTCAAAGAGGAAAAACTTGTGCACCTTTTATTTTAGACAATGTGAACACACAAAGTTCCGCTTCTTTTCTTGTCAGACAGCTTTGCAGAAAATGCATGTTTTTACCTGGGTCTATGTGCAGAGAGGGCTGCCATAAACATAGCAGATTGGTCTGATTGATAGAAGAAAGCTATAGCTGTTTCAAGGTATTAATTCTTTCCTGTCTTTGTAAAAAAACAAACAAAAAACTGCATGTATGGCAAATGTGTTGCTAAGGGAATGACGAAGCATCTCTCTGCCGTGACCTGAAGGACCTGGTCATCTCTCCTTGTGGTGTTGACAGGTCTTAAGAGGTCTTAACTATGATTCTAGTAGAGAAATAAGCTAAACAAAACATTATTTATTGCCCAATACTTGAAGCAACAATAGTAGTAGTAGGAAACTGATGTGTTTATTAATCTACTGCATTAATCTAGATCATGCTCTTCTACAAAATTTTTCCAAATTAGAGCCAACATATTTTTTCTTCTATATCTCCCCACTTTCTTAACCACTTTCTATCCTACACTGTACATGTGTATCCCATCTAACACAGAGAGATTTAAAAAAAAATCCATAAGCGTCACTTGCCACTGACGTAATGCATTGAATTTCTTAAAACAAATTAACCGTTGTTTGAAAAATAGGGGGCACCCGGATTTGAACCGGGGACCTCTTGATCTGCAGTCAAATGCTCTACCACTGAGCTATACCCCCGCACATCGAACAGGATTCACAACACAGTACTTATTATGACTATTCCCCAAAAGAACATCTACTATTTCATAGTTCATTTATGCATATTACTAAATAATTACTAGTTAATTGATTTCACTCGAGGTGCATCATATTAGAACGCACCATTGTCTGTTTATCTGAAACGTAATGCTAGCACCGGAAGTTTCGTCATGAATACGAGACGCTACCGGATACAGCAGTATATCGAAAGGAAAGAAGAAGAAACGGAGTCACAATGGTATGAAAGCATTTATATCATATATCATAGTTTTAAATATCTTAATCTCGTTAGTACGCACTCTGTTTACTCTAATAATGTGTGTAATCATTTAAAGAGTCTTCAGTGAAGCTGTTTGTCTTTATTTCCACCCAGGTTGAGTAGTTCTGAATTTGATTAGTCACTCGAGCTAATGCCAGCTAGCGCGTAGGTTAGCCACAAGGTCTCCTAGATAAATCCAGTTTGTGTTACTGATAGCCATTGGCTGACTGAGACCAAGTGTAAACGATGCATGTCTGTGTCTTGGCTGTGAACTACAGAATACCAGAGGACTTCGCTCTCAGCTTAAGGACTCTGTACCTGTAGCAGGTTTCTGTCCACAGGGAGCTTACGGAGTGCAGGACTCTCTGCGCAGTGGGTAAGAAACTGGCAGAAATAACATGAAGTTGAACGCAAACCCTTGAAATGTGTCCATTTAAGAAAAAAATAGTGTTTAAAACATGGTTTTTGGGTAATATCGTCAGCCTCCAAGTATAGCACAGTTTTCTTATTGTAACCTGCTTTGGTGCTTCTATTAAACAGCTTCACCAGTGTCAAGAATGAGCTGATTCCAAGCCACCCGCTGGAGCTGTCAGAGAAAAATGTGAGTCGGTAAAGTTGTCTTCATCAAATGCTTAATTGGTTTTTGTATTGTGTGCTTGTTTATGTGATTAAAAAGTCTGTTTTATTTGTCAAAAGCAGCTCAGTTTAATCGTAGTACACACAATTGAGGAAAGCTTTGTGTCTGTGGGGTGACTGTTTTCCCTCTGTTTCTCTCTGGTGAGCAGTTTCAGCTTAACCAGGACAAGATGAATTTCTCAACGCTCAGAAACATTCAGGGTCTTCACGCTCCGCTCAAACTGCAGATGGAGTACAGGGCGGCCCGGCAGGTAACTCCATTCCACATCTTTAATGGCCTTCTCCCTTTTTCAGCTGTTTTTGTGTTTGCTTCACTTTTAATGTGTTGCCTCAGTCCTAATTTCAACCGTTTCTTCCCTCCAGATCCAGCGTCTGCCGTTCCTACAGAGCTCAAACTTGGCTCTAGATACTCTGCGAAACAGTGACGAGTGCATTGGATTTGAGGACATCCTCAACGGTGGGAACCTCATCCTTCCCTTCTACACCTTCAGTGATGTGTGCGTTAACATGATACTTGACCATTACCTCTGCTGTGCTGTTGTCCTTTTCCTTTACAGATCCAGGCCAGAGTGAAGTGATGGGTGAACCACACATGATGGTGGAATACAAGCTGGGATTATTGTGAATGAAGATGGCACACCGATATTAATATTATTATGTCTGAATACATTTGTTTATTGACTCCATGATAAAAATTAATGACTCGGCTAGTGGAGTGTTGTAGTCTGGGCAGGAAATGGGTGTGTTTGTGCTGTGATCTTTAAATGGGTCACTTACACAGGCTGCTTTTGTATGATTTCCATCTGGTTATTTCTAATAAACTTGACAACTTTCCTCATGGCGTTGGTTCATTTGATTAGTTACTTACATGTTTGTAGATGAACTTGTGCTCATGAGGTTACCTGGGGTCTGTTCAGAAAGCAGGTGTAACAAGCTCTAACTCTTGAGTGTTCAGCTGTGCAGCTTACATTGATTCACCAATGCAACAGGTAAATAAAGAGCATTATTTCTATTTTACAGTTTTTCTCAATTCTGATATCATGTCATTGTGTCCCTGGGCAAGACACTTAACCCACATTGCCTAAGTGTGAAGGTGGTTGTGTGGTTGGTGTTTGGTGGGGGTCGGAGGTGCAAAGTGGCAGCCACGCTTCTGTCAGACTGCCCCAGGGTAGCTGTGGCTACATTAGTAGCTTACCACCACCGAGTATGAGGTGTGAATGAAAAGTGCATGAAACTGTGAAGCATCTTTGAGTACAATGAAAAGCGCTACATAAGTCTAAGGCATTATTATTATAACATGGACTCACCTGTGCAAAAGACACTACAATAATTCAAATTATTTGTCACATGTCAAAACATGAAAAGTCAGTCACTTCAACTCTAATGAATGAATAAAACTTTCACCACCACTTAGAGTGGTCTTAGACATCAAATTGTTTCATTTTCATCAAAGCCTTGCTGTCTTTGCAAAGAGTTCTGCAAAAATGTGATCCTAATGCAGAGTAAAAATGATCAGACACAAACGAAATGTGGATTTATTTGAAACTACAAAACTGCTTAAATGGGTGATACTTGATACTTCTGATACTACATCAGAAAACAAAATATATACAATCTGAGAACATAGCATCAACTACTGTATAGTCCAGTAAAATCATGTTAAATTTTTAATCCAACAGTTCATTTCCTGTTCAATTTCTGGACAGTGGCTCGGTTCTTTTATTTATGGAAATTTTGTTTCATGTTGAATGTTTTTTTCCTAAATTGAAAATCAACATTTGGAGGAAAGTGCTGCATTTGTTTCATTTATGGGTATAGAAGAACCTCATTTACCTTTTTTTCTCTATTTTCTCTAGTTCTAAATTGCTTTGGTCAAATTGATATTTTAAATTTTAAACTTAGATTCGGAAATCCAGCCCATTTCCTTCTTAAGGTGTGCACTGATGCATCGTCCCAGGTCATTTTACATTGTTTCACAGCTACAGTGGGCCCGAGAACAGCTCAACGAATGAATTGAATGAGTTTTCGTGAGTCTCAGGGAATCAACCTAAAAAGGGTGTAAATCCTGCCACCTTGTGGACAGATGGCATCGGTGCAGTTTATATAATCGCCTGTTTTGCGCTGCTTGAGGTTCATATTTATCTCCAGTGCGACAATGGGAGCTGTGTTGGAGTACTTTAAGTAAATCGCACAAACATGCGCGAACACAGCTGTTGCGCCTCTGTGTTCTCATACATACTGTAATTTGTATGATTTGCTTCTTTCTCTGCTCATCTGCTCAACACCTCCGCTTCAAAGGAAGCCTGACTGCCTTTATTGTGGTCATTCTGTAGGTCCTGTTTGTACCACCAAAACAGCTCAGATGAAGACAAACAATGTGAGCTCAAATCATGTCAGCTGTCCTGTGGCTTCAGTAGGGGTCCCTGAGGAAGTTGATCAGGTCCTGCTTTAAACCTGCTCTGTTGGGTGGCACAAACACCAAGCACACGAACTTGACAGCGCTGTCCATGGTTCTGAATCATGCTTACTAATTGCATTGCAAAACATAAAAATCCATAAACACACAAAGATTAAACAGAAAAGTTCGGCCTTCTTTTACAGACAAAGTGGGTGTTTTAGCAGTATCCAGCACCAGTGAAGGTCTGCTGGACACCTGCTGCACCTACAATGAAACAGAGGTACATGGACAACAGCTTCCCCTGTTAGTCTTTTTATTCACTTTTGTACACTTGAAAGCTGCAACAGTCAACAGAGCACAGCAATTTACACTGTAAATGGAAATTTATCAGAGTTGATAAATTTGCATTCAAAACTTTGAGGAAATGTAAGTGCATCATCTTTTATCACACACAGGCTAAACTTTCTAACATTTCATTTTTCATGAAGCAGCAGGAGTACAGTCACTTTTTTCTTGGTCACACAGACTGGAGCTCATAGCTCCCCTCCAACAAGGTCTACATGTTTGGAAAATAAATTTTAAAAGCATTAAACAAAAACGTGATATTCAAGGTAAAACAATTTCTTCTTCCATCTAAAAGCAACATTTTGGGAATTTGAAATAATTGTTTAAGGAAATGTAGCTCAGGCACATAAATTAAACCGTGGCTCACATGCATCGCTGCATATGTAACTGAACAAAAAAAGGTTGGTCAATTTCGGAGGTGAGGGAGGGGAGAGAAGAAACGTAGAGGTTCTGTAACTCACTGTAGCAATCAATTGAAATCTCACCACCATCGGACCAACCGACTAACGGTAGTGCAACTGCATACATTTATACTCCTGTGTTGACATTGCTTTCTACAATGCGGTGGCTCACGGAGCGCATCCCTCCCAGATCCACACGTGGATAATCAAAGCGTTCGCAGGTTGCAATAAATCATCTCTGCTGCTGCTTAATAACGATGTTTATTCGAATTTGAGCCGCAGCTTGGCCCTGCAGAGGATGCTGGGAAAGATGCGTCACACCAAGGGAGGAGTTGCTTATCGACCAATGGCTTGGACAGATGACCGCTACTGCGTATTAGTGGCTCTGGTAGCTCTGATCAAATGAACTGGAACTGAAATGTGGCGTAGCTGCATAAAATCGGACTGTATGGCGTGTGTGTGACCATGTTGATTAAATGCAAGGAGAGCAGAACAGCCGAGTAGCCACCATGGTTCCTTACTGGACTTCAGAGGATGCAGCCATGGCCAGTGGCGCATGCGCATGCGCACAACAAGTCCTTTGTCCGAGTCAGAGCTGTTGCAAGAGAGACCTGACACTTGAAGTTTCTGGAAGAATTTTGCACAAGCAGTATGGTTGCAGTGGGCCAAAGTCAAAACTTATTTTTTAATCATCTGATTTGACTGCTGTTATTATACATGCAGAATTTCTGCCCCAATAACATTTGAAAATAAAGTTAATTTAGATAATATTTTTACTTAACTGCCCATATGAGTGCCTAGAGGCGAAGCTGTGGTAAATAACATATTAGGGACTCTAAAGCAACATTTTAATATGGAAGAAATTCTTTATTACTTTAGGAAGGACGCATTTTTGTTGTTTAAGTGACAAAGCGATTGATAGGTCTATTATTCAGATTTTACTTTCTTTGTATTCCATAAGTCATTACTTGTATTTAATACATTTTACTGTATTTCTTTAAAGCCGTTCTCCCTGGTCTTTTTATAATTTCATTTTAATCAAACTGCCTCAAACCTGGGCTGACAGAACATCTGAGAACTCGGTGGATTGGCTTAATGCTTCATTGATGAAGTAGAAACCAGCTGTTTGCTGATGCAAGCCTACGCCATCTGATGAAACAGCATGTCTGCAGAGAAGCTTCGCCCCCTGTGATGTGGAATTTTTTTCGTTGCCCACCCCGTGTTGTTTTGTGGGGATATGTGGAACTTCACTATTGATTAAAAATGCATATGTTGTACTCCTATGGGAACCGCTGAATCAGTGTTTTTCATCATAAAAAACTTGCACTCTGAAGCTACTTTGATCGTGTTATTGCAGCAGGCAGCCTGGAGAAACACCACCACCAACTATTATTATTATTATTATTATGTGTAAAGTTTATGGGGTTCCTCAGCTGCTTCTGTACATCTTAGCACCTTTCAGTTTCAATGAGTAGTATAAAAATATCTTAAAAGCCCAGGAAACAAAGCCAAGACATACTATTCAGTAATCTTATAATCTGTGCTTTTCAGCATTATTATATTTGGAAGACTTTTATTGTGAAGGGTCAGCCACCATGCTGTGTTGCAAGGGTCTTATTAATTAAGAAAATTATGATCAGTGTTTTAAAAGATTAGATGGTGCATTGTCAGATGTCAGAAGTGAAGCCAACACTGGAGTATTAACCTGTTTTCTCCACAAGTAATGGAAAACCACACTGAAGCCCACGGCAAGCGGCCTTTGGTTCCACGGCGCTGTCACATCAGTAAACACTTTCCTGGTGACTTTATAGGCTCAGTGACTAATTTCCGACCATACGGCATAAATAATTAAGTACATATTCTAAAATTACGCTCATTTTAAAAGTCAGGAGGATTCAAGATGCAGTATGTCCAATAATTAATGTCAATCACAAGTTGTTAACCAATGCGTATGAGGTTTCATAGCCAGAGCCACTCCTCGTTCATCAAACCCGCCAAGATTGCGACGAGGAAAAGGCTCATGTCGAGGCTTAATAACGGGACTTCACTTAATCAGTGGGTGACATCACCGTGGCTACATCCACGTTTAATTCCATCTATGAATACAAAACTTCAAAGTGTCCCTTTAAGAACACAAACGGCATTATGATTACCTCTCTGTTTCTTGCCTGATTTATTTTGTTAAACATCGTGTAAAATGATGACCCTGGCTGCCACTCTGCAGCAGCATGGCCAGCATTGTTTACATTCTCTCTCCAACCACGAGATGGCAGTATTAATCCAAAATGAGCCGCTCACACTGCCTCCTCCCAGCTCTTTTCTAACCCACTTTCTGATCCAGCAAATGAAAACAGGTCTTGTGTTGGTAAAATCTCAGCTCTGGACATTCTGCTCTTAGTGCCTGAGGAAACTCAGGAAAAAGCCTCATGTTCCTTGGCACACATGACTGGAAAGCAGCTTAGCCCGAGGCTGCTAAAGGTCCATGATGCTGCCTTCGACAACAAATAGCCATCCCCGTGGGTCAGCTGGAAGCAATAATACATACTGTAATACAGCAACTCTGTTTGCACCTGCACATTCAGCCCCCGCTGACCTGTCCACTAAGGCTGGCTGTACTGGGGTGAATGAGATGCAGTGCAATGCCTTAAATGATGTAATCCTTCAGTACCAAAGATTGCACTGCTCTGGTGATGCATGCTGACGGAAAGCGTCATAAACAACAATATGTAACATTTAAAAGTCGAACTCCTCAAGCACAGAAGTCATTAACGCTAAGCTGTTTTACAAACTGCAGGCGACACGAGTGCTATAAGTTGATGAGTACAGTTTGCAGATTTCTACTGAGTAATTAGATGTAGTTCAGTCTGTGGGCGAGTTCTGAAATACGAAGACAACTGAGGTGGTTTCAGTGAATGAGTAATGTATTGTTTTGTACTAAATGTGCTGTGTGAAGAGAAGTTTGTGTGTTTGATTCATAGTGATCAAGGAATACTTGTTAATGAAAATATTTCTGCCACCTGTTTCTTTTTCTCTGCACCTACAGGATATGTATACAGAGTGGAAACATGCAGTATTACCATCAAAATCATGGACAATATGCATATCCTGAATAAACACTGAAGCTATAAAACAAGATGTTTTCCTAGTTGTATTCTCAAAGAAGACCCTGGGCTTTGTGTGTCTGTGTAGAGTGTGTATGTAGGTCTCCATCCCCACCTTAAAGTACACCACCTCTGATCTTGACTGTTAAGTCTGGGGCACGTTGACATACCCTTGTGAGGTAGGATACTCCACACTCTATTTAAGTTAATATAGACCCCACTTTCCTATGCAGGATTAAGAGTGTTCCTTTCACATTGTGTAATCACTTACAGCAGGAATGATTGCTGCGCCTTCAAGTGAAGTATGCTGGTGTGGCTCTCAGGATGAAGAGCTAGTGTCGGCTCATCCACCTCTTTGGCCCTGAATGATATGTTAAAGCAGTTGTTTGACCTGCCATGCACTCTATTGCAGATTGCCCAACTGGCAAATGTCAGCAAGCTGGCTAAACAAACTACACCTGTACCTGCTAAACACCTGCACATTCACATAGTCATTGTGAGCATGTTAGCATTTAGTTCAGAGCTTCCCTGTTCCAGAGTACAGAAAGCTTGGAACTGGTGCATCACAGCACTGCTATGATGTATGGTTTGGAGACACGGGGCAATAACAAAAATAGAGGAGGAAGAGCTGGAGGTGTCAGAGCTGAAGATGTTAAAATTTTCATTGGGAGCGACCAGATGGACAAGATATAAATGAGTACATCAGAAGAACAGCTGAGATAAGAAGAAGATAGCGACAGGTTGCAGTAGAGTTGGATATGGCATTGGCATGCTTGCTGCTAATGTTCCCTATGATCAACCTTATGAAAAAGAGCCTCTCTTTGTTAAACTCTTCTGGAAATGTGTGCTTTATTAAATCCCAATGTAAAGTCAATGAGCTCAAAGGGGATGGTGGTATGTGCAGTACACCACATAACCTTAAATTAAAAAAAAAAACTTTTCTGGCCTCGGCATGCAGCAGGTGATCTCAGTGAATCAAGTGGGTGCTGTCATCCAGCTGTTCTTAACATACGTATCTGAGCCTTATAGCACTGATAGCATGACTTTGATGTGTCTGGGTCCAGTGCCAGCGTGGAGACTGTACTCTGGATGACCATTTTAACTGAACATACAGGGATAGCAGTAGTTCTAGTTTACACACAGGTAATGTATAGATGACGGCGCAGCAATCGTCTGATTGTGATTGGAGCACTAATAATTCAACCAGAGGGTCATGACACATTGTGATGAGTTCAGCTTTACTTACTGTAGTAAGGTGTAAATCTGAGGTTTACATATTGTATAACGTGCAGCTTATTAACTTTACTCCATTGCATCTAAGAGGCACATATTGGAGGCCCACGCTTTACTTTTTAATACCAGTTACTGATTACATTTCAGAGGGCATTGAACACTGTGCGTGTCCAGCATATTTTTTTGATTCTTTTTTTCTCAGAGTGAATATTTGTGATAAACTGTCAAAAATCTGAAATCAGTTCTGTTTATCTACTAGCTCATGAAACATTAATATTGCTGTTGAAGATGATGCATTGCTAAACTATAAACAGTAAATAGAGCAGATCCATTTAACTCAACCTTAAATATCTGCAGCTTTAAAGTGTAAAAATGTAACACATGGATGCAGTAGTAAGAAGGAAGAAGTAGTAGAAGATACTTTTGGCTCGATTATTCTCCAAGGGGTTGCCACAGCGGGTGGAGCCCCATGTTTTGATTTGGCACAGATTTGATGCTGAATACCCTTCCTGGCACAACTCTCCCATTTAGCCGGGCACTAGGGCCACAGTGGCTTGTGAGGCTCCCTGAGGCTGAGTTTGTGTCCTCCTGGAATCTTTCACAAGTAAGGTGAATGTTAATCATAAATGTCATGATTTCAGTACTCTAGGTACATCCACATGCTTTTACCTAATTAAGGTGTAAATGCAGGACAGTTACTTATATAGTAGTACTTACACACTGCGGTATGAGCAGTTTATACTATCTACTACTATATCTGACTGCTGATTTGACGGAAACCAGGTTTGTTCAGATGGCAGAAATGTTGTTGCTGAGAGATTTGCCACACAATACCACACAGACTGTTGATGCAGGATACTGTTCATTTAGCACTGTAGCTTAATAAACAGTTTTAAATGCTAAGTAAGCCATCAGACTTTCAGCTACATTTCATATCTCAGCTTTGGTGCTCCGCTTTTCACGGCAGTCATGAAGCAATATCTCCTCACGCATAGTAAACTCTGCCACCTCCTTGCAGCCTCAACAGAAACACAACATGTGGTGTAATTTCCACTCCAGACTCCGATCCTCGATGGATGTCACGCGTTAGGCAGGACACCGACTTGTCTCGTTGAAGTGCTCCTTCTCCTCTGGCTGTGTGGTAATTGCTCCACAAATCACAATGACTGCTGGGGGGAACGAAGAGACAGCGGGCCTCGGTGCCACTCACCATTTGGGAGTGGGTTGCCATGGCCACAGATGGATTTTGACTCACTGAGAATGAGATTAGTCTTAATTAATGCTAATGATCAGCCAACCTGCATTTATTACTCTTGATGCAGCTACATGAATGCACATAGACGCAGGCATTTTAACTCATAAACAATATATCGAAACAATTTTCTTGCAATTAACATAATAAAGTCATTATATACTGCTAAAAAACCCATTAAAGCAATACTTTGAAAACACAGGATGGCATGTATTGATGTGCCATCCTGGAGGAGTTGGACTACCCGTGCAACCTCTGTAGGGTCCAGGTATCACCTCATGCTACCAGTAGTGACACTGAGCCCAGCCAAATGCAAAACCAGTGAAAAAAACAGTCAGAAAAAATGTCAGTGGCCTCCACCTGTAGAACCATTCCTGTTTTGGTGGTTGTCTCATTGTTGCCCCTCTAGTGCACCTGTTAACAGCTGAAACTGACTAACAAGCCCCCTCTGCTACTTAACTGACCAGATCAATATCCCAGAAGTTTAACGGACTTGACGCTGTACTCTGATTAAAAGGTGTTCCTTTCACTTTTTTGAACGGTGCGTTAAGTCGCGCATGTGGCTAAAATTTTTTAAAAAAAAAATCACTCACATTGCCCTCTGTTAATTTAGCTGTCCAGACCTGAACACGGGTAACAACAACCAAATGCTTTTTTCATCCTGTCTGCTTCACAAGTTTCCTCGCAGAACCTCATCACGGACTTACCCACACTCTGTGTGCTACAGTCTTTAAATAGGTGTTGATTGGAGCTGTTGCGCTCAAATAGCTATTTTCCTGGTGAGCCTCAGTGGGTGGTAGATGCTATTCTCCACACTGGCTCTTTCAGGCCTTTATTTGACGGTCTGTGCCTCAGCAGCACCCACTGACAGGAAAACTGGAGGCTTTTTTCCCCTCCTCTTTTAGGCAATTTTATGATAAGAAAAAGCCACTTGAGTGTTACACTGTTTTGAAAACCAAAGTCTTCAGTAAGCAGAAAAGCACAGGCCACAGTGCAAATGCTTTGTGATGAGACAGCATGATTTATCCAGTCAAAACTTCCTGTATTCCTTCGATGGGATTTTGACTGATAGTGAGCAGCCTAACATCAATTTGTTGTGGGTGGTAAACTCTCTTGCTCTTCATGTCTCCTTCTTAGTGGGTGGTGGACATCTCTCCATCAGTCGGAGTGCAGTAACACAATTTGAACCTGCATCCCACGCCTTGTAGGACAGGCCCACCTCCCACTCGATCATCAGACACCCTCTCGGCTTTGCTTTGGCTTCCTGACCGTTTCCATCTGCCGCTGAAAACACCTCTTTCACATCTATTTGTCTCTCGGCAGACCTTTTCTTAGTTTTTTTTTCTTTCTTTAACTTGTTATAGTTGTGCCAGTTCAAGTCAAACAACTCTTTTCCAGACCTGCGAAAGTGGGTCAATACTAAGCACAAAGAACAAGCTGAGATATGCTGTAGTACTACCACAACTCTGCACTACCAACTGTCTTACATGCTGTATAATGATCCAGTAGGGGTTTTATCATATAAAAGCTTCTTTGTTCTGTTCCCTTATTCACGAGGGGTCGCCAGAGGGATGGATCCGCATTTTTGATTTGGCTCCGATTTTTATGCTCGATGCCGTTCCCGACACAACCCTCCCTGGGATTTGTGTCATCTCCTGGTCTTCAACCGGGGATCTTTTGCATGTTAGGTGAATGCATTAACCTCACGTGATATTTTATATATGTTGTATTGTATAAAATCTCAAGAAGAGGCTTAAGAACGATATCAAAGTAAAGCTTTTTCAGGTCTTTTATTTTTAACATCACAGTTTACATTATTATAGGAAGCTGTGGCTGCTCGTCTGCGAGGTGTCACGTTAACCAGTTTATATCAGTGAACTGGACCGCTCTTTGTTTGTGGTGTTGGTGCCATTTAGAACATTTGCAATGTAACTGTAAACAAACATGAAATAAGTCACTGCGCTCCTGTTCTGATGGGTAAAATGCTAATTAACTTAACAGCATCTAAATATGACCACTTCTGCCCCCAACCAAAAAACAAACAACAACAACGCCCCCCCGCCCCCCCAAAAACAAAAAAAAAACAAGCTAACAACAGCTTCACAGTGGCTATGTCCCTCTTTGAGATACAGTTAGTGTTTTTTATTGTTTTTTTTAATTTTTTTTGGGGGGATTTTGGTGGCATTCTAGCTAAATCAATTAAGTTTGGTAAGATACCTTTAATTGACAAACCATCGTGAAATCCTTTATTAGTTACACTTGTTCAACTGCTCGTTAATATGACTAATAATAGTCACATTACAGTAACTCACTGCATTTAGGCATTGTCAAGATGACTTCCTGAAATTCAAACTGAGCATCAGAATGGGGAAGAAAAGTGACTTAAATGACTTTGAACATGATGTAGTTGTTGGTGTCAGACGAGCTGGTCTGAGTATTTCAGAAACTGCTGATCTGCTGGGATTTTGCCACAAAAACGGTGACAGGGAATGAGAAAATATCCAGTGAGCAGCAGTTCTCTGAATGAAAATACCTTGTTGATGCCAGAGGTCAGAGGAGAATGGCCAGATTGCTTTGAGCTTATAGGAAGACAACGGCAACTCAAATAACCACTTATTACAACCAAGGTCTGCAGAAGAGCATCATGAAGCATGATGAATCTCAATTATCTGTTAACATTAAGATGGTTGGGTCAGAATTTGGCACAAGCAAAAACAGGATCCATCCTGCCTTGTATCAGCGGTTCAGGGTGCTGGTGGTTTTATATTGGTATGGGAGATATTTTATTGACCCACTTTGGGCCCCTTAGTACCAACTGAACATCAGTCAAACACCACAGCCAAGCTGAGTATTGTTGCTGATCATGTTCATCATTTTATCACCACAACATACCATCTTCTGATTGCTGCTTCCAGCAGGATAATGTGCCACGTCACAAAGCTCGGATCATTTCAAACTGGTTTCCTGAACATCACAGTGAGTTCACTGTACTAAAATGACATCTACAGTCACCAGATATGACCCCCATAGGGCACCTTTAGAATGTGGTGGATCTGGAGCGTCACATCATGGGTGCGCAGCCGACAAATCTGCAAAAAGGGAGTTCGAATAAGAACTAGCAAACTGTACCTAATAAAGTGAACTCAATTTTTCAAATCGATTTTTGACATGAATAGTAAACAGACTGCAAACAGTTAGAAAAATTAAAATTCCTCTAAGCTAAATAATTAAAATTTGATTTCTCAAAGTACTTAAAAGGAACAATAAATCTGAACGTATCTGGTTTGTA
>VUQJ01007251.1:6993-28530 GCA_015108635.1 Andinoacara biseriatus | reverse complement strand
TTAAAAAAAAAGCTACTGCCTTACTGCAGTAAAAAAAAAAAAAAAAAGAAAAGAAAAAGAACAAAAATACATGGATCTATAGTCTGACTTCCCCAGAGTGTCCTCCTGTTCACCTCAAGGGGCCTCTGAATAGATGTCATTCTTCACTGTCTCACTGAGCCAGTCACTCATATGAAGAATAAGCCATTTGAAAGCAGGGATACCCTTGAGAAAGCCTGCAGTTATAAACAAGGATATAAGCAAGGACATGCACAGTAGCCTTTATGGAAGCACCTATTCTAATGAGATTAATCATGGGCATAGATTTCATTTGCTCATTGGGGTGGACACATTAGTAAGGGGCATGTACATCTTCCCCTGGGAAATGTTAAACATCAGACACTCCATTTCCTGCATTCTGCTGAATTTGTACCTTTTCTGCATCAGTTTATGGTAGGACACAAAAATCATGCACCATAAAAGTTTAACATATACTGGAGTATAATACAGTGAGGCTCTCTGGCATTCTGTATTGCTTTTAAATAATTATTCTCTACTCTTCCCATTTAACATTATCCCTGCTGAGTCAACACCCATATAAGGCCCGATTAGATTTTCTGTCTTATTTTGTGTTTGCCAGGCTGCCGAGGTAAGAGTCAGAGTGTAATGAGATGATTCTCTCTGATATCAGGATACTTTTGTGTTTTTTATTTGAGGAAGTATCGTGCCTAAACCCCTGGATTATCTGCCCACGTTCAAAAACTTTTGGTACACATCATATATATCTGTGCTTTCAAATGTTTTTAGAGGACAGTGAGGTAAAACGAGACACTGTTAATCGGTCATACCCCCCATCAGAGGTATGTTGGATATAAGTCAAATGCAGGACACAGCTAATGACAGGTCTGACTGCCATATCCATGTTATCCAGCTCTCCCACTAAGATTTACGGCTCACTTGCCCTTGACAAACCAGCCTTGGGCCACAGTGAAAATTGTCAGGAGCTGAGTTTGAGTTTGTTCAGCAATGTCAATGCGGCTACTCCGAACAAGACTTCTCAGTGAAAGAGATTCTGAAACTTGTCCTTTCAGCTCAAGTACAGTTCACCGCACATATTGAACTAAATTCTAAACTGTCTCCGCTGACCTCCCTCTGAGACACAGAGTAGCATTTCCTACCTGGTGAGTGCCATGCTTGTTGAATCAAATTCTACTCAATTACTTTCTCCTATAAGTGCACCATGACCCCTCTGAAAATATACAGTACTGCAGGACTCACAGGAGAGGAGGAAGATGGGACTCGTTCTGACACACTCCATCAGAGTGTCTGGGGTTGATAACACCCATAACCCCCCAGCGTGTCCAATTTTTCAGGGTTTGGACATAAAAACACTCCCCCAAGGCAATCATACCAGCTTGATTTTTATGCCACAGTATACTCTGACTCTATAAAATCTTCATGTTTTCTCATAACTGGCATTGCTACACAAGCGGTGGCGTATAAGGTTTTTATTGATGATGATTAGGTGTTTTTTCTTTCCTCGAGCCACTTTCACTCCACTTCTTCCTAAAGCAAGTGACACAAACAGCAGGGAGCTAATGTCTTCTTACAGCTCTTCTCTGCATATTAGGGTGAGGTTTATTATTATTGCTCTCATACTTCAGGTGCACTGTCATCGTAAAAGTTTCCACAATACTGATGCGCAAGCAGCAGTTATGGCTGCAATGCAGGGATTCAGCAAGTTCTGAGTGTACCTCAGACAGTTTGCCTAAAGGCAAAATAAAAAAAATAATTGAAGAGCAACCTGTTGTTTTATGATGGTTTTCATATTTGTCAGACGCTCTGAAAGACTCTCAGCCCTCTCTTAATAGAACATTTTCCACTGAAGTGTCACTGGCTACTTGCAAGCACTTTGCATGGTTCACCGGCTTCAGTGTCTAACTTGTACTACTGTTGGAAGACCTCTTTGTTGGAAGAGCTCTTGAAAATTGCAAGATAATTACATTCACTTGGAAATGTACATTGCAAAGTTTGGTATGTTGTCACAAAGAAGAAAAATGCATGGGAACATTTTGAATTAGTCTCATTTTTCACCAGAACCCGTCAGTCAGGTACAAGCGTTACTGTGTTTATTTTTAGTGGGATAGTAGAGCTGAAAAAGGTCATTCATTCCACATTTGTCTACCAGGGGGCTTCACAAACTACTTCTCTGAGGAGAAACAGTGTATGAGTCTTCCAAAAGGTTGACTTGGCACAGAAAGAAGCTGGACTGGAATATTGGATATCCGGGGGCAATGTGAGGCATTGCTCTGGATTTTCTAAATAAATTAAATGTAATTCTTGACAGTAGATCTGCATGTAATTATGTTGCTTGATTGAAGTCTTGATTAACGAGATAGTAGTTTCATCCATAAAACAACAGGAAATGTTGATAAATCAATTTCTCATTCAAATTTAAACTCACATGTTCAGTGTAATAGAAATACTTAGCAATGACAGCTGAAAAGCCTTAACTGTTTTAGTATTCAATTTTTAAAATGCAGCAGTAATTACTGCTAATTACAGCTTTGGCGAGCCCTTAAAAAATTGCTTAACATATGGGGAAATGTATTTGATTGGTTAGTGTGAGATATGATATAGAAAGAACATGAAGTTATGATTTGCAGGCATTTGCTTAATTTAGCACAAACACTCGAATCCAGGAGTGCAAACTATGAATAAAATTTTAATATTTTGGGGTGGTAAGTAAACTTTTGAACAAGGTCAGACTAGAATCTTCCACTCCACTCTCCCCTCACTTGTGAACAGGACCCTCATTCCCAACCCAGAGTGGGCATTCTACACTTTTCCAACTGAGAACCATGGCCTCAGAATTGAAGGTGTTAATTCTCATTTCTGCTGCTTCACATTTGGCTTCAGAGAGCCCCAGCGAAAGCTGGAGGTCATCCTTCCGAAGCAAATAGAACCACATCATCTGCAAAAAGTAGGTATGAAATCCTAAGACTGCCGTATCCAACATGTTCCAGCGGTTAGCTATGCCTAGAAATTCTGTTGATAAAAATTTAGAACAAACTCAGATCAGTGACAGAGGACTGTCCTAGTGGAGCCCAACCCTCACCAGAACGAGTTGGACTTATCACTGGTAATACAAATTAAGCTTGCGTTATAGTTGTACAGTTTACCCCATACTCCTGAAGGAGCCCCCAGAGGACAACCCAGGGAACATGGTCAAATTCCTTCAAATGCCTTGTAGACTGGCTGGACAAACTCCCACATGTACTCAAATATCCTTGAGATGATAAAGAGTTGATCCAGTTTTACAAAATCGGTATGAAAATGGCATTGTTCCTCCTGAATCCAAGGTGCAACCAACAGACGGACTCTCCTCTCTCCAGTACCTTCTCCTCTCAAGTACTCTCTCCTCTGCAATACCCTAGCATAGACCTTTCCAAGGAGGCTGAGGGGTGTAATCCCTATAAAGTTTGAAAACACCCTCTGAACCACCAACCAAAGTCCAATGCTTTAGCACTTCCATGATGGAGTCCACCTTAAATCACTGTTTAACATGCGTGTGAAGAAGCCCTTTCTCTGGTTCAGCGATACTTGTGAAACACGAGTGCTGATATTTTAACATGTCAGGAATATTTTCTTTTAACAAATTATATTTTTATTCCTCAAAGATGAACCTCCCAGTGAGCAAATTCTGCAGCTTTAAAGTATCTTTATATTTTGGCTTATATCAATACACATTCAGGATACTAATTGGCCAGTGGAGCCACTCTTTTCTTTAGCTATTGTCCTCCAGGAGACTGTTGACATTAGAACAGAGCATAATTCAGGCCAAGACTTTATAAAAGTTTAATGAGAACCTGTCCAAACCAGGTACTTTGCCAGAGGGCATTAAAAAAATGGTGTCCCAAATTTCCTGCTTGATAAAATGAACATTTGGAAGAGCCAGTGTCTATCTACTGACACAACAGCACAAGGGCTGCCATCCAAGTAGGCCATTAAATCTTCTCAGGAGTCCTTTTTCACTTGGAGTTGAGGAGAGGTTTCTAAAAACCATGAATTGTGCTATTAATGACCTGGAGAGAGAATAAGGCCCAGAGAGGATAAGAATTGGTCTGTTATTCTGTTTTCAAGTAAGTCGCATGTGCCTGGGCCTGCACCCAGATTGGTAGTATAACTGATTTCTTCACTTCTAGTATTGCCCATGTAATAATAGTGATACCCATCAGAGTGTTGTCTTTCCAACAAAAATAAAGAGAAAAGTGTAAGGAAGGGTTTATACAGTCTATGTGAAAGCTGCAAACATTAACATATCCAGGAAAGTAACCCACCAATTAACCTCAAGCAATGAGGGCCAGGGGCACTGGATTATTTTGTGGGCTTACTTTTATTTATTTAAGAAAGTCATGTTCACAACAAGTATTTCTTCTCTGTGTGGGAGGTGGTGGTTCTGGATGCTACATCAGAATGCAAGACAATGTCCAGCTCTATTGCAGTTTCACATTCCAACAAGCTGAGCCAAAGCTATTAGCAGAGATACATTTGCAAAACATGCCAGTTAGTTCTCATCCTTAAAAAACATTTCCTTGTAACATTAAAAGTGAAGCACAGTCTTTTTTGAAATGCGAATAATGCTACAAAAATATGTCACCTAGTATTTTTCTGTGGACTTGAGCAGTCCAGTTCTAAACCTTACTAACTTCAGTGTTATCCTTTGTCTGCATGCTAATAACTTAAGTAAAGTAAAATGAAAACAATTCAATACTTTACAGAAAATTAGCAGAATATAAATTGAACTGAACCACAGAATTTATACTGCATGTCAGTAGAGAAACCTTCCAAGAAAATTGCAAATAAAATATACAAACAATATACATGTAGCATGGAATTACATGGAGCGAACCTAGTTCATGTCAGTGGGCATACAGTGATACAAGTGATATTAAAACAAACTGATATTAACTGAAATTTAGTCAGCAGGTTAAAATTAGGAAAAATAAAGTCATCATGGACAAGTTGTCAAAATTGTGACTGTATATCACATAAGCTTTAATTGCTGTGTGGAAACAATAAGTTTAGCAGGGGTGACAACCCATAAAGGTAGTTGGGAGGGGACAGTCATCTGTTGACATTTGGGAAATAGGTGCAGTGATTTACTGAAACTTGTGTAAACAGGCATAAAAATACCTGAACTCCCTTAGGCACCTTTCTTTTAATTTCCTTAAATAGTCTTCAGCAATAGTTCTCCAGGCTTTTTGAAGGACATTCAAAGCTCTTTGGATGTTGGCTGCTTTTTGATCCGTCCTCTGACTAGATGATTCCACACTGCTTCAATAATGCAGACGTCTGGGCTCTGGGGAGGCCAATCCATGACTCATGGTGTTCCATTGTGTGTTTTCTGTACTGGTTTTCCTGACTGATGGTGTTCAATTGTGTGTTTTTCTGTACTGGTATGCTTTTACTGAACTGGTAGTGTGTTTGGGCTTGTTGGAATGTTGTTGGGATGCTGGAAAATTAAAACACAAAGCAGATGCTTTCAAGAGCCCCAACCATGACAGAGCCTCCACCGTGCTTTACAGTTGGCTGTAGACACTGTTGTACCTCTCTCTTGACCTTCATCAACCGAAGGGCCAGATGTATCGCTCAGGGCCTGTGTCAGGTCTCGTTGGATTTCTTTCAGATAATGCTCATCTGCTCTAGATATTTTTTTAGGCCTTAACCGGCCTTTTTAGGCCTTAATTAAAAAATTTTATATGTCTAAATGCAATGCTAATAATATTTTTTTTAAATTTAGCATGTGATGAAGAGTGTTTCTTCTGCCTTTCCCAGTTCTGTATCACCAGTGTATTTTCTTTGATAAATACATGCATTACGGGAAAGATATTCCGTCCTGAGGAACCTTTTCATCCATTCTGGAGTTCACTGAGCAGCGCTCCTTCGAGGCCAGATGTTTGGCCTTGGTTTAAAGTTGCATGTTGTTGAGTGAGAAGAAAAAGTTGTACAGCACTAGTTTTCCCCGAGATCCTGGGAAGTGCAACTGATGCCTGTGCAGACCGTGAGGGAGGATGTGTTGCGAGAATGACCTGTAATCCAATCCGAGCTCCTCGGCTCCTCCCTGATGGGATTCTGTCGATGGGGCTCTGTTGTTTTCATTTCTGACAGCACGCTGAAACACATTTCATCTCCACAGTGAGCGACCCCCTTTACAGGATCATCCAGTGCATGTTGTGGTGATGCTCCAGAGCCAGGTGCCCTTGTTCAAAGGGTCTCCTGTGGTGAACAAACCACAGGCTTTACAATAACAAGCTATATCGACCGAGTGTTCATAGCCAGGTCCTCTGATTATACTGTTATTAGACCTTCACACCAAATCAAACATGAACAGAAACAGAAAAAAAGCCCCGATCTTGTATTTAAAGCCAGGAATGAGATTGAAGAGTCAGAAGATAAGCCTGTGCATGAGACAGAGCTTTATATGATGGCAAAAAGATAAATATTCCTGGAGCTCTAAATATCTTCCTCCAGCAGCCTCTGTGTTGATATTCTGAAAATGCTCAGTATGAATTGCAAATATTACAGTCATTCATTCACACTTCACAAATTCACCTAGAAGCCTGATTAAACAACCACTCATACAGTTAGTCATCCTATCTAACCTAGAAAATGATATAATGCAATTATACCATGACACACATTGTAGCATTTACTTTGCTGTGAGCTTCAGTTTGTAGCCTGCTTAGGGATGAAAGTTTAAAAGTTTAACCCCCCCCCCCTTTTTTTTGCATGTAGATGAATTATTACGCAATACAGTGGGCTAAAATAACATTAAGACAAGTACAAAACCCAGGGAATGAAAAGGTCAGTACTGATACACACTGATACTGGAAGTATTTAATAATAAGGTGGCGCATGATATGACGGATTCAGAATTTTGCCATAAATTTATCATAAGCCCGTGGAAAGAACTGTGGCGCCAGTTACACAAAATGCGCTCAACTCCTTTAGCGCTGTTTGCCGAAACAGGTAAACATTATAAACTCAATTCTCTGCGTAAGCTGACTGTCAGTGGAGGTTCTAACTGCTTACCCTACTAGACTCAGCCTAAAGTTTTTCAGTCATGTTGCCCTCCCCCCACTCTTCTTTGCCTTGCAGCAGATTCTTCAGCAAAAAAGTAGGGTGCACAGCTAAAGCTTCCCTTGCCTGCAACGGCTCCATCTGGGCGCCAAATGACAAGTGGGTGGAGAGAGGGGGGAAAGCATAACAGAGCGAGAGCGGAACAGAGAAAGAAAGTGTGTAAAGTGACCAGAGGCCCTCCCCAGTGTCAGCTCTGTAACAGAGACAGATTGCAGTGGGAGGGACACGTCCCATTTCTGAGTGTGAGTAACACTGAAAGCAGATGACAGCATGATCTCAATCAAAGAGGCTGTCGGGGATGAAGAGATGAACAGAGAGAGAAAGAGACACGGCGCCAAAGATGCTGATGTAACACGGCACACACACACAGAAAAACAAAAGTGTTTGTTTTTATTTTTTTTAACAGCCGTTTGAATTCGGTTCATCTGACAACTCCTTTTGCCTTGACATCGACGTGAAACTTTGTGTACTATACTGAACTTGCACCTGTTGTTATCTTAGTTCCATTTTTTTCAAAAGAGGATGCAGTTGTGTTTGGACAGTTTTCTTTTCTTTTCTTTTTTATGTGGAAACTGTCTAAACCTTGAACCTCATAGATTGTGTTTCCCGAGGCAGCCGCTGACTGACACTTGAGAGCTCATGTTGCTAGGTAACATGCTGTCAGCTTGTTAGTGTGCTACTGACTGAAGCATGTTTGACTCTGTAGCCTGTGAATGTCACTGTAGCATTAGCTGAGCTGGAGCCTTAAGGCTTGAAAAAATGAAGCTGACGTCAAAGTGCACAAAACTGCAGTTACTCTATTGGCCACATGGACAATCCCCGTGTTACAGAATTGCCAGATCTGACAGGTTTCCACTTACTTAGACAGTTTTAGGGTTAATCTCACAGGTTGAGTGAGTAAAAAAAAAGGGGGGCTGTTTTGTGATCAGTTTGGCAGTTTTTCAAAGATAAATTTTATATCATTTGAAACAAACCCAAGAATATCACACCCGATCAGACATCGTGACCTCAAAGACATTCACGCCTGCTGCGCAGTCGGCCGTGTTGACATTAGTGGTGTGCGATACTGCAAATTTTGGTATCGATCCGATACCAAGCAAATACAGGGCCAGTATCGCCGATACTGATACAGATACGATACTTTTTAATAATTATGAAGAATTTTCATAAATTTCCCTTTTGGATTTTGTCAGATAGCAACATGATGCAGTATTTAGTGAAGGGCCATGCTGAAACCAAAAAACACAAGTTGCGGTGTCCACCTCAGATTAAAGTGTTCACAGTGAGCTTACGCACAAAAAACGTAACCCTGTGTTTAAATAACAATTTTAAGTATTTAAAAGTTTAAATATATAAGTTGGGCTTGCTGAATTCACTCTGGGCATGTGTGAGATGCTTAGCAGATGTGTGCTGTTGGTGCCTTTTTGGATCATTTTAATGCAATTATTTGAATAATATTATGGTTTGCTGTTCGCTACAGTGAAACTGTAATTTTTTTTAGAAGCCTGTTGTGTTGAACTAATTAGCAGTTCTTTATCATAAACCTGTACAAATTATGGAATTTTTGGAAACGTAGCACTCCAAAAAATGGTGGCTATGTCCATCTTTAATATAATTTATGGTTTGGTTTAAACTTCTGTCAGCTTCATGTGTAACATTAAATGTTTGCACCCTTTGACTTTGTCCTGATCCCCAAAATGAAACTGAAGCTGCTCGGTTGCCAGTATTTTTTGTATATGTCGTAGATACTAGTGAAATATGATAAAAAAAAAACACACCATAAAACACCATATTACACATGTTGGGAAGGGTAGAAGCTGTAGAAATACTGACAAAGAATGTGATCATTTGAAAAATACTGAACAGCTTTATTCCTGGATATTAGTAACTGTGTCCAGTTTGACTCTATGTTTGCATGTTTTTGAGCTTATGACCTTTTGTACCACTGGCAGCCACGTGTTCTGTGAAGCACCAGAAGAGTGATTATGCTGTTGCCACTTGGAACATCCACCCTGCAGCTGGCTCAAAAGCTCACAGCCACCCAGACAAATTGCAAACGACCCAATCAGATAATCCAATTGCACCTGGCTGTCTAAACGACTGGCTGAACGGTTATTAGCCATGGATTACAGCTCACACAGATTGCCAATCATAGCTTCAGATAAAACTTGAAGCACCCATGTGCTGCAGACGATACTGGGCCACGTGGATAATATTGCACACAGCAATGTGGGGGCAAAGATAGTAAGATAGCAAGCTGATGCCAGCAGTTGTTTGGCTCTGCAGCAGGCCACCAGTGGAGGATGACATGAACCAGATTGAAAGAAAACAGAATGGGAGCCATTGAGCATTGTTTGCTCTTGTAATGGGGATTAATGATGATGATGATCTCAGCGGGCCTTATAATTCCATCAATTGCGCACACAGAAAAGTGCTCACACAGACATGCAATGTACTCACATGCCCCAACAAACAGGCAAGTAGGAACGGCACATTGCTTAAATGAGTGTCATTCCTGCTCTTATTAGGAAGCAAAAAATCACAGTGTAGGATCAGGAACATGGAATTCCAGGGGCGGATCAACCCCCTCCAAAAAGAGACGATAGCAGTGGCTGTCTGCATATTTTTCCATACATTATAATCTCTCTTTCCTTTCTATGAGAAACTAAACGAAAAACAGTGCAAACTTTGAGCTTCCATCTGCATGCGGAGGGCTCCTGATATATAGGTCGACTGCTTGTTTGTCTATCCAGTGCTCACCTTCCGGCGTCAAACGTTTCAATCCAAAGATAACGTAATATTTGCAGATATCTTCAGCTGCCTGTTTCAGACAGGTCTGACCTTTAAAATGAATATATCTCCTTATCGTGAATATGTTTTTGATAGATTTGTTTGGTGCCACAGAGAACACAAACAACAAGCCTGAATTTATTTGCGGTGGCATTTTGATGTGTTGCTGCTCCATGCTGTGAGCTGCCCATCAAGGGGAGCTCATTATCCTCTGGGAGGAGATTGCTGACCCACACCACATATTCGAGACAACCCAAACTGAGAGTTAAAAGTCTGCTTTCCCACCTGTGGTAAACCTCTCTGGAGTTTGATGATGTAAAATTTGTGGTGTGAAATCGACTGTCTGTGTGTAAACACATGGTTTAGTCCGACTCCATGAGTTCTCTTATTTGCCCTTCAAAAACAATCCTGTTATTTATCCATATATAATGAAATGGAATGATGTTGACACTGTTTATTGGAGTCTGCAGTGTTGCATGATTAAACACTGGAGACATTTCATCTTAAAAGTTCTCCCTGAGCATTGCATTAATAAGCTTTTACAGCAATATTCCATGTGCCATCAGCCAAAATGTGTCATACTCATGTGCATTCAGCACCTGAAGATCACACCAGCTGGATATGACTTATAATAAAAGGTCAATTTATTGTAAATATCAGAGGATGTGACCTATAACGGCCTTGGTGCAGGAATCCAACTGATGCAACACACGCATACGGACACTGTACATCATCCTCACCCCAGTTGGCAGTCTGGTTTATGAGTCAGGGTCAAAAGCAGCAGGTGAGCTTCCTGTGATGCCGTCACATGTGTGTGTAGGAAGGGTTGCCAGGAAATGACATGTTGTCCAGGGGGTGATGCTGCCAGGTTGTTCCCTGATAAGCAAATGCACTTTGTCAGTTTGCTTGTGCATGTATCTGTAACGTTCCCATATGTTTCCTAATAAGATTTCTTTCCTCTTTGTTCGTGTCCGCTCCATATGGACCTTGTGATCTCAGGTAGATAGATACTGTAGAGGCCAATGAAGCCTCTTTAAATTAGACTTGAGCCTTACAAACACTATATTCCATTTGGGGCTGTCTGGCAAAATTCATGGAAGATTCATGATCCACCCGGTTACATTACAAACACACCGCATATGCTATCATGAACTCAGTAATGGGAATATTATCAAATTACAAATGGGGTGATGTCATGCACAGTAATATAAACAAAGCTGCTTTATTATTATTATTATTAGCCAGATGCTGATAGAAAAAAGATTCATTTTCAGCCTGAAGTGATTTGAAACAGCCATGGGGGTGCACTGTAGCTGTAGTGCACTCACAGCCTAATAGTTTAATGCCTGAGCTGCAGGTGCACTCTTTAAAAGACATATTTTTAATGAGGTTGCATTATTTGGTGTTAACAAGAGCAGCAATCCCTCCTCTTTCCCACTGAACGCTCCCAGTTGTGTTTTGTGCTGCCTGCTATGAAAAATGGAAACTTTTCACATTTGCAGGACAGTGAAACATAATCCCTCTGTCTCCTCACCAGAGCTCCCAGTTCACTCAGCTTAATAGCAAGGCTCGCTTCCCTTAATGATCGCACTGTGAAAGTCGGTCTGTCTTCGTTTCATATCAGCTGTACGTTTGCAGCACGGCATCCTCAAGAACAGTTTGTTAGCTGCTGAAGCAGATTCGCCCTTGGCTTTTTGCTTACAATTAACATTTTGAAAGGCCTCTAATGTCATAACACTTTACTTTAAATATGATCATTCATCTGAGAAGCATCTGCAGGATAATGGGTTTATCCCACGGCATATTTCAGCTCATGATTATTCTTGACCGAGGGCTAATTTAGTCTATCACAGTTTTTACATTTACATATTAGATGTACAGTTAACACTTGTATCTGGAGCACAGTGACCGTTTTAAGAAAACCAACAGTATCAGCAATAAATGCACTGTGAGGGCTGAATGCTTATAAATACTTTATATAAGTGTGATTTGCTAATATTACTGATAAACCTTGTTGCATCAGCATTGCACTTGAAAAAGATATGTAGACAAAAGCTGCTCGCTCTCTCTCTCTCTCTCTCTCTCTCTCTCTCTCTCTCTCTCTATATATATATATATATATATATATATATATATATATATATATATATATATATATATATATATAGCAACTGGTCAGATAATTGTCTACAGTGTGAAAGTTAAAGCAGCTTTAGAAAAATGGCTGGCCCTGATGTTTTTTCATTGGCAAAGAAGCTCCACGTGATGCAAAAATAGCAGTTCTGTAGGAAACCATTTACCAGTACATGATTCGAAAAGTCATTTCTCCACCAATGCTGGAGCTAATGGGAAGATGTGGGATCACAGTAATTGGTCTGTTAATGAGCAGGTTGACACTAAAAACATACAGCTAAATTTTATGAAACTTGGTGAAGAGGTGGAGGATGAAGCCATTCAATTTCAGTGGCATTAGTTTTGGTGGGGGATGCACTTTCTGAATCACCTTTATTAAGTTTAATGCAGAGTGGAGCAGACAGAGACGTGAACTGAACTGATCCAAGCTTTCAGTGTGAGTAATGCTGTTAAAAATAAAGTCAGGGTTTTTTTTTTTCCTCCTCTCCCCTGAGCTGAATGGACAAAAAAAAAACTTGCTGTCTGCTAAAGTCTTGTACTTCACACTTCACGACCCCAGCCGGTCTGAGCCAACAACTGAAACACATTTGAAAAATCTTATGGGGCCCAGACTGGCTCCGACCTTAATCAGCAGTCCGAAGGGTTTAGGTGCTCGCTGTTCCACCCACGGGCTGCACTCTGCCAACAGCCAGGTTACAGCAGTCCCACTTAGAATAAGAATAAAGCCCCTCTAATGTTAACAGAGCAATAATTCATATGCTAACTGTGACTGCTCTGGGCTAACTCAGTTCTGCAGGCTACAGTCACTTTTAAAATGGTCCTGTGCGACACGTTGCTTTGCCCAGAGCAAAGAACCAATTTAGTGCTTGGAGACGAGTGACATGAGAACCGCTTTAGGCAACTATAATCAATCATAATTGCTCACGGTACTGTGGTGAGTGCCTTGCTCAACTTTTATGCAGTTGCACTTCCCTAACTGCTGAACTTCCCCCAGCTTTAATCCAGCTGAGGAGGATGGCAGGCAGTGAATGTCAGCTAAAATCACGACCTGAATATGTTTCTTTTATTGTTTTGTTAAATTATTCTTAGTCTTTAGGTGTTTTGAAAATTATTGCATATTTTTTTCTACTGATGGTGCCGATAACACATGTAAAGTAAATTATAGTTTACACGGCTCACACAGCACTCGTGCTTGAGGATCTTTTTGCTTCTTCACCACAGTATCTCAAAACCAAACACAAAACCCCATCAATGAATAATGTATTGGTAGAAGAAATGTATATACGCTTCTTTTTTTTTCTTGTGTCTATACAAGACAGAGTCACTGGTGCTCTTTGCAATATTAATGGCTCAGCATGAAAAGATATATTAACTTTTTTTTTGCTGCAGTGTAGATGAAACACACAATTCTGGCCATTCATGGTAAATGGGGAAACAGCCTGGTTCTGAGCTAACAAAGTCTGCCAACATGAACCTTTAGAAAAGCTTAATATGTTACATGTGATTTGCTTGTCCTTCCATCCATGTCATGTTGCCTTTATTTTATGCTGGATTGTGGTCGCAGTAGACAAAGTAACACCTTTCTGCAATTCCTAGGGGGGTCCAAAAGTGCTGCCAAGTCAGAAGCTAATGTTCAGGAACATGTCACATGTCCCAACCATCTTAACAGCTCAAACTAACCACCTACAGAAAACCCATGTTTGACTGTTGTGTTGTATATCCCATTCTTTTAGTCTCCTATGCAAAACTTTGAAGAAAGCAAATTTGATTAGACTAATCAGGAGGCGACTGTGGCTTAAGTCAAAGCTCTTGTTCTGGTACTAGACCCACATAACTGCTGATGCCTCACAAATCACCTCAACTTATTTTTTTTAACCTGAAAAGAGCATGGACACCATTTTCTAAGTAGAGCAGACCTGGAGGAAGCGGGTTTTTTTTTTGTTTTTTTTGTGGCCTTGGCTGCTGGATACTTGGAAGTCGTCTACACTGTCCGCAAAGAGCAGCGGTAACGGTCTCTTAAATGCTATTTCTCCTCAGTAATACTTTATGCACAGTTCTCTGAAGTTCCCGTGTGCTTGGGATCACTGTTCTGTTACATGACTCAGTTTTGCAGATGCACAGAGGGCCTCACTTTTGCCTCTAGAATACATAAGACTTCACGGTCGACTGATGATTGTGGCATTGTGTTAACACACACACGAATGCTCCAGACCAGCAAACTGCCAAAACGTCTGCTTTCATCGAGCTGCTCACACTTGCTGATGATCAGTTAATCAAGTGCATTTGATTAGCAGCACCTGGCTGCTACTTAAGCTCTTATTTCACATGAAATCAGTAAGGCTGTACTAAGTTTTTGCATGACTGCATAGACTTCCTTTTCCTATATTCTTTGAAATGGACATGTGCAGCAGTTCTTCCTCTTTCAAGTTTCAACACAAACCACATTTTCTTCTTTATATGCTGTCATTATTTTAATTGCAGGAGAACTGGAACTGTAAACTGGTCTTTGCCTTCTTTAGTGTTGTGCTTCTGCTCCAATTTCTCCCACTGACCTTATTAACAGCTCTGTTATGGCATAAGTCTGCCTTAGTCCCCCAAGCACAAGTTTGACAAAGAAATTGTTGGCCACTGAGAGCATGTTTGCCAAAAGCACCAATTGACCTACTTCCAATTTTATGGTGAGGATAGGTTTCAGGTTTTTGGCCAGTGGGTGGCTGTGCGGTTCAAATATTTACCTCATACAGGAAGGGCAGAAACATTTGGCACAGGGCTGAAACTCCAGGTTTCAGACCTGCTGTAACCACAACAATTAACACAAGGGAAAATCTCCCCAGAGCAATTTTTGTGCCGTGTGCGCATTGCAACTTTTCCAGTGCTGTGACTTTGAAGATGACAGTGTCTACCCTTATCAGATAAAAAAAAAAAAGATTTGTGAAGTACCATCTAAAGTTAGTCTGCTAGCAGGGGTAAAAGCAGGGAGTTATGTTCAGGTGTAATGGGGCAGTAGGGGGGCAACAGCATTCTACAATATTTAGGCCCAGGTTGCATTTGCTGTTAGTGTTACTAAAAAACATGATGCACTTAATTGATGATTCCTTATAGAAACAAGACCTGTTACTTAGTTTACTTTAGAAAAAAGTATCTCTTCTTCCTCTTCTGTCCTCTCTTTCTTACATCAGTCTGCATCTCAGAGAGTAAAATTACTACAAATTAACCTTTTCTTTTCTTCCCTGGGAAATACAGCCACTGCACCTTTAGCTAGCAGACAGACTGCACAGAAACAGTTTGTGTTTCATGTCTGTTGAGCTGTTTGAAAAGCTGAATTTGAACTTACCTGTCACTTAAAAAAAAAAGTTACTCTGATTAAGCTCACTCTACTTCTGTAGCTCTAGTTGGATGCTGAAGCACCTCAAACACAACTTTACATCTGAACCGTGAAAAGTGCCACAGGGACGAGATGGAAGGAGGATGTGTCCAGGTGGGATCATGTGGTGGCTTAACTGTCTCTGTGGCATCAGCTGAAAGGACCAGCAGACTACAGCTCGAGAAAACTAAGATTGCTGGACAATATTTTGTATTTAAGTGAAGACGCCAGAGCATCGTTTCGAATTGCTCCAGCCAATGTTTTCTGTTTGAGTGAGGTGATTTATAGTTATCCTAATGATTATCCATGGATAATTATCCCTTTCCTCAACTATAACAAAAATAAATAATTAATAATGCCATAGAGCATTCAGCCATTTTCTGATTATCAAATTCACCAGATCATAACAATTAAAAAAAACAATGTTGCAGGCAATGAGGTGCAACTGTTGCATCAAAGAGAAGTAGGACAAGAGGAACAGTTGAACAATAACTAGAGAAAAAGAAGCAAATTATCGGTTTGTTAGATGTCTTCATACTGCTACAAGACTCACAAAATTGATGATGAAAGATAATATGCATGGAAGTGTAGATCCGTGAAACCATTCTGGATTGAAATGATGGATGTCCCGGTTTCCTTTTACTGTTTTCTGTTTACTGAGGAACAGATATCAAACTTCACAGACAACAAGCTATAAACACACACTCCAGAATGCTTTAGAAGCACTGAAAATCAGCCAACGCTACAATTTTGGTAAACTGGATTAATATGATGATATACTTAAAAGTTTAAAAGGTAGTTTGAAGCTTCCCCAGAGAACCGCACTGAAGCTACAGCCCTGACCTCCATCCAAACATGCAGTCCACATATAGTAAAGCGTGCAGTATGTCCTTTGCTGTGCATGGATTTTCACAGCCCTCCTCCACACCATCTCTTTCTGTATCTCTTTCTCTTTTGTCTCTCCAGGTTCTTTTCATTTGGGTTTTTGCTTTTATCAGCTTAGAGACTGCCAGGATTCAAAGCCAAAAAAATTATTGTCCTCCCAACTGACTCACTGCCAAACATACTGACCACCCTATCGACTAAATAGCTTCATCTCATTCATATATATCTACATCAGGTTATGGTTTTTGAGTCAACCGGTGTAGCGTGCCACACACGTATTTCTTAATGCAGATCACAGGAGCCCTATCATTTCTTGGTGGTGTGAGGCTGACTGCACGACTAAGCTTATTATGTAAATATCCAGTCTGTTTCAGTGATGGCAATGTGTGGGCTGTAATCGGGTTATTTTTATACCGAGCCGACCCATTTCTACAGTTCGCCTGTGTCCAAAGTTTAAACAATTCCGTGCCCAGTTCTGATGGAGCCACATGGCACGGACTGTGGCATCATGGTTGGGTTAATAGAGATCAGCTGTCTGCCTTATGTCAAAAGATCCTAGAAGGAGGTGCAATCACATCATTGATGGGCTATGATGGGAGCCAAGCACCCAGATGTACTGATTTCCTGTGTTATTTGGTCTTGATTGCTGATCTAAACCATAATTTCCAATGGCAAAATGAGAGGTTTAGTGAGAGTAGTGTGTCATGTTCGGTGATTACTTCACATGTAGACATGTTGCCTGTGCACCACTCCCCCAAAATTTCAAAACTGTATTTTCACGACAAACGCTCTTTGGAACATTTGAAGATATCTTGTTGATATTCAGAAAAACAGAGCATTTTGATTGAATGGGTTACGCTTCCATAATAAGATATTCCAACAGAGGTAGAAACAAAATTACAAAAAGGCCAAACAAGGATCTGATGAGAGGAGGAGGAGGTGAGTAACTCAGAGCATGGACACAGGAGGACCAACCATAAACTGTATATAAAAGATGGATATAGGCACCATGACACCTTTTGGTTTTAGACTGCATTTTGAAGCCTCAACATTTTGGTTGTAAATGCTGAGTTTATTGGAACCAGAATATTTTGATGAGAGGATCGAGTGCTAATCTGAGGCTAATTTAAGGCTAGCAAGTTTGCTAGCAAGCTGCATGCATAAACTGTATGGGTAATATACACAGGTACGCAAGCTAATTAGTGCTGAGTAACAGCCTAATAAAACAGAAGAATTTCACTCACCAAAACTGAAACTCCAAAAGGTACCAAGAGTGCAACATTTTCCCCTAGTGACCAGTGGTCTTTATGAATGCATGACTGGGGTCTTAATCTCAGTTTAGGAGTGTTTCACCAAAAACATTCTTCTCCACATCAGGTGACATCACCAATGCACATTTAACATGCACTTATTTCCACGTCTTCTCTTAATTTAACACAACTGCAAAACGTAACAACAGCTTGTTTTTCATAGATACACAAAGTACTTTAAGATTAAATGAAGTTATCCTGACATTTGTTCATGATTTGGAGGCGTTTTCATGTGAAAGAAAAAAAAAAAACCTGTGAAAAATATCCCAAAATGATTTTGGGTTCAGACCCTAGTAAATCCATCCAACTTTGAAATTCACTCTTATTGGAATACAGAGGTTATTTCTCAATGGGAAAGTTTTCCTTTTAGTTGGCTTGATACCATATGATAACGCAATAATCAGTCCGAGACCTTGTTGAAAGAGCAGCTTCACGCTGTGCACGCAGGCTGACCCAGAGTCCCATCTGGAGAGGGGATGGGAGCCGACAGTGATCCCACTCAACATCAGGGAACACATCACAAATTAAACATTTCATGATGTGATACTTTAATCCCAAAGAAGTGAGGGGAATACCTGTTTCAAATCATGCTTTGATGATAAATTGTGGCATATTTAAAAATTTAGACAGCTATTTGTTCTATATAGCTCTGCTCTATAAACTTTCTCCTGATCCGCACATGGCATCTCCTTCCTGAGCCTGGTTCTGCTGGAAGCTTCATCCTGTTAAAAGGGAGTTTTTCCTTCCCACTGTTGCTAAGTGCTTGCTCACAGGGAATTGTGTGACAATTGGTATTTCTTTCTAATACTGTAAGGTCTTAATGGTTATTATAAATCACCTTGAGGTGACTGTTGTTGTGAGTTGGGGCTATATAAATAAAACTGAACTAAATTTCAGCTAAAGTGGAAGCGCAATGGGATTACTTATCCTCAAAGGAGATAAGTAACTCATAATTAATTACCAAGTGGTGCATCAGTGCAGATCACTGGCCTCTCTTCATCATATCTTTTTTAAATTATTATTATTATTGTTATTTTGTTCCCTGAAAAAGGGAGACAGACGGGGAGCTTTAAATTCATGCTGCCAGGATATCCAGGAGGTCTGACTGGAAGCAGATGCAGCAGTTATGAGACAGTCGTGTTTGCAAAGGGAGGCTTTGAGGAGCCTGGCAGGGCTTTGTGCTGGTGGGAGGACCAGTTGGAAAGGGCCAGAACCTTTCAAAAAGGGTATTCAGGATTATTGAGTGAGAGAGGAAATCGTTAAGAAGCGGAGAGGAAGGGAGACGGTGAGTGCGAGAGAGTTAGGAAAAGCGAGAGGAAGCGAGGATGAGCAAATTATTTCAACCATCCAACAAACTTCTAAATGACCACAAAGATAACAAAGAAAAGATTTCAGACTTTTAACACCAGAAAATTGATGTAAATTTGTATCATTCCAAAGTGAGCATGAAATGAGGGAATTATTTAAATCCCACAAAAAAGAAAAGAGGAGTGACAGAGCCTTAGTCTCACAGTGCTGCAGTTCTGTGGGTTGTTTTTATGTAGTTTACTCAGCAATGACTATCAAATACAGTGGAAATTATAAATAATCACTGATTAAATGAGTGGTTTTCAATTAGGGAACATAGTCAATATGTTCAAGAAAAAAGTGAATTCATAACTAAACGAAACCAAAATGACCAACACAAGAAGTTGTTTTGTGCCAGTAACTGCACGAGCTATTAATGAGTGAAAATTTTCAAAATCCATTTCAGCTGAACTCATAATTTGTCATTCACATCTAGCAATTTTGTCACAGCCCTGGATTTTCAAAAGGAGGTGGCTCATTTTTAAAAAGGATCTGGCAGCAGATAAAATGATGTCTGCTGCCAGAGACAGGACCCGGGGACTGTGGAAAGCCACCAAGTTCCACTGGCTATACGCTAAAGATCCATCCATCCATTTTCTTCCACTTATCCAATTGAGGGTCACAGGGCTGGATCCTATCCCAGGTGGCATAGGGCAAGTGGCAGGGTACACCCTGGACAGGTCACCAGTCTGTCACAGGGCCAACACAGAGAGACAAACAACTATTCATACCTATGGGCAATTTACAATCCCCTAACCCCACTAACTGCATGTGTGGCTGGAAGCTGGAGGACCCACGCAGACACCGGGAGAAAATGCAAACGCCACACAGATTCAAAGCCAGGACCTTGCTGTGATGCAACATTGCTAACCATCGCGCCACCCTACTCTAAAGATCGCTTACATTAACGTATTCCACCACCTCTTTCTTCTATACTATATTTCTCTTTCAGTGACAGCAATGAACTCCTTTTGATGTCCTTCATTAGTAAATTAAGTAAAATGAAGTTGGATGTAATTCCATTTTTGGAACTACTGCTTCAGTAGCTATTGGTAGTAACCCATTCCTATTTCAGTCTTTTCCTAATTGTGCTGTCATGAACTTTAACATTTAACCGAAGCCTGTAGAGTCTCAGATGCAGCTCTTGGGTTCGTTGCAATTTCTCTGAGCACTGCATGGTCTGACCTTGCGGTGAAGCGGATGTCCACTCTAGAATACTTTGGTATACAGAGGAGTTTGTGGTCGACTCAATGGCTGCAAGGCGCTTGGGTCCTGTGGCCTTTATCTGCTGCCCTTGAGGGAGACATTATCAATAGATTTAGATAGCTTTATTTCTCATCACAGTCAGTGCAGCTAACAGGTTACCTTGGCCTCTAAAATGCTTTAATGTTACAAGATACCATTTTTTATAGCTTAGTGCTGAAAAGGCAGAGGTTCTGATGGTGGTCTCAGAAGATGCTGTTACCATGATCAGGTGTAGTCATGGGCCACTTTTGGGGATGTCTAGATTTTGTATGTTTTTACACCTAAGTAATGTTACTAAAGTCCGACTAGAGCCTCAAATGTGTCGCTAAAGATGCTTATGCACGCTTTTATTTTATTTTGTATCAACTATCGTATTGGACTTTTTGCTCAATTGGACAGTCTAGCAAGTATTTAAAAAGCTTCTTCACATTCAGGATCCAGTTTAATATTTTCATTCATGCACACAGAACATTGTACAATTGGTATCCTGTCTCTGCCTCCTTTACCCAACCCAACCTGTTAAATACATGCTAAATTTAAGTTTTATTTAATGGGCATTTTTTTTCATTTCTGTATTGATTTTGATTCCACTGCATGCCTCATAATGGCTCCTGCAAACCACATCGTGACATTTGCTGGTGAAAAGTGCTGTATAACTGTGTAAATACAGTTTTTATTTTTCTGTGCTACCTGTAAAAGTGACTTTAAGTACTCTGAGGCTGCTTTTCTTTTCCTTTTTATTATTACCACTAGCTAACTCTTCCTGGAATTTGTGAGTCATATTAGGTAGCTACGACAACTGTGCATTTAAATTTATCTTTACACAGTAATTTCACCGCTTTCCAGGAAATTGCTGTTTTATTTATTAATACTGTCCACATATATGCTTTCATGACACTGGGGTAATGAGGTTTCTGTGTGCTTCTGCTCAGTCATTAAAGACCAAATCTGTCTATACGTTAGAGCTCAGTATTCAGAGTGACAGCAGGGCATAATCATCATCTCTACGGTTAGGAAAACAGAGCTTGCCACATTAATTTGAAAATACTCTATTGGGGACTCTATTGGGTGTCTTCGTTCTCATTATTGATGAGGCACCCTAACCACTTCAGTCGTCTCTCTGTTCTAAACAGGAGCTCAGTTGTGGAAAAGGAAAATCAAGAATTCATGAGTCCAAACTTCACTTTGCTACACACAGTGTGAACTTTATCCTTTGCTGTGAGCTGTCACAAAGCCCCAAAGTGTTTGTCATTTTCTGTCAAGATACAATGAATTTACATCTGCAAACTGCATAATTAAGCGAGATGATTTTTTTTTTTTTTTTTTATATCCAGTATGACA
>VUQJ01007244.1:10957-21549 GCA_015108635.1 Andinoacara biseriatus | reverse complement strand
AATATGGGAGAAATCTGCTCTCTCTTTCTAGTCCCTGTCAGTACTCTAGCTGCAGCATTTTGGATCAGCTGAAGGCTTTTCAGGGAGCTTTTAGGACAGCCTGATAATAATGAATTACAATAGTCCAGCCTAGAAGTAATAAATGCATGAATTAGCTTCTCAGCATCAGCCTGAGAAAGGATGTTTCTAATTTTAGAAATATTGCACAAATGCAAAAAAGCAGTCTGGATAGATAAAGCTGAGTATCATCTGCATAACGATGAAAATTTATGAAATGCTTTCTAATCATACTGCTTAAGGGAAGCATGTATAATGTAAATAAAACTGGTCCAAGCACAGAACCCTGTGGAACTCCATAATTAACTTTAGTGTGTGAAGAAGACTCCCCATTTACATGAACAAATTGCAGCCTATTAGATAAGTAAGATTCAAACCACTGCAGTGCAGAACCTTTAATACCTACGACATGCTCTAATCTCTGTAATAAAATGTTCTGGTCAACAGTATCAAAGCTGTTAACAGGCAGTGTTACATTTCTGTTACCTGGTGTTAAGCTTTTATTCTTGTGAACAAATAAAAATACATGTTATTAAAAACATTTATTCAACTTTCCATCAGTTAAAAGCTGTTAGCATATAAAAATATTCTTTCTAGAAAACATCGTTGGCGGAGGAACTGGAGTCTGCAGCCACACTGAGCGACTCCTCCATCACCTCCTCCTCCTCTTCTTGAGGTCGGATGAGGGGCTGGTGGATGTCCGTCTTGTTGGCCCCTCCCTCCTCCCGTCCCTCTGCAGGAACAAACACAGTTCATCAGACCGCGGTTTCCCCACCTGAAGCTTTAAACTGGATCTTATTGAATCTCTTTCGAGGTGACTTCAGTGGCGTCCACACAGGAAGCTGAATCCACCCATTTTGTGTCATCAGTGGTTATTTCGCCGGCTATTGCTGAGTGTCACTGCCTTTCAGATTAGATTAGATTAGACTTTATTAATCCCGTTGGGAAGGTTCCGTCAGGGAAATTAAAGTTCCAGTAGCACTTTTTACACAGGCACACAAATAGAGATACAGTCGGAAAGATTGTCAGATATACAAGCAAGAGAATAAACAGATAAATAATAAACTAAGGTACAACAGTCTCTGTGAATCACTTCCTGTGTGGACGCCCCTTCTTCCTGCACTGGTCTTGGTACAGCCCCTCAGCTCCTCTCTGAAACAGTTCTAGCTCCTCGCCCTTTAAGACACTTTCTTCTGATTGGCTGACCTCTGGAAGCCTGCAGAGGGGCAGCACTCATAGCTTGTAAGCTGTAGTGTTCATATTTGGGCCTGCTGTGTCTGCAGCAGACGACCGTATAAGGAAAGCCAGCGAGCTGATGTCACAATGTTGTGAAAGGAGAAAGAAATAATAAAATGCAGATACACAAATCTACATATAAATACACAGAGAGGTCAACAAAAGGTCGTCCTGAAGCTGAAGCTGGACATGCTGTGAAGAAACATTTTGGGGAAATAAATATGGCTGTAAAACAGACGTTGGACAGAAGCATCGTGAACTCCTCCGCTGCAGACCGAACCACAGAGATGAAGACTGTTTAGTTTTTTCTGCTCTGAACTTTTTAACCTGCTCTGGACTGATAACATTTGACAGTGACAAAGACTGAAAAAGGAACATTTTTAAACCGTAATAACTGAGCCGAATGCAGCAAAGCATCCAGAAACTGGCTGACACCGAGGGGAAACAGAAATGAAAAAGCAGATTTCAGGAAGGAGCATTAGAGAGGAGCTTTGACAGGGTGAAAGGAGGTGGTGTGAGGTGCTGAGGGACACTGAGCTCACTGTGAGCAGCAGCCGTGATGGAGGTCTGCACACTTCACTTCCTGTCCTTAAAAAGGATTTATTTTTGTTTCTCTCACTGCAGAAAATGTCTGAATCGAGTCCTCTGTGAAGCAAACCTGAGACCTCACAGAGGAGAGCCAGCGGGTTACAGCGGCCCGGCTTCGCCTGCTTCCTGTCACGTGTCTCCTGCTCCGCAAACATGATGTTTCTAATAATGAGGCTCAGTGTGTGGACAGTAATCCCTGTGAGCCCAAAACTACTCTGAACGCTCAGTTTATCACCGTTTTCTCTACTCGAGGATCTGTGTGATGTCACAGAGCTGCTTGTTTCATGCAGACAACAAAGGCTTATTATGAACTGATGCAAAGCAGCTCTAACAGAGCAAAACACAGAGCGAGCTGTTTGTCTCCACGGCAGCAGAGACGCAGACAGGCAGAGCGATATCCCTAACAACACATCCCTCCATAAGATGGTCGTCATGGTTACTGAGCATCTTCTAATTAAAGAGAAGAAGCTGAAGAACCTTGACCCCCCCCCCCCCCCCACACACACACACACACACAGTGACATGCATGTAAACACGTGCTCTGATTGGCCGGTGAAGCCTAACTGCAAACACATCAGCACAGACACCATGTTTCCATGACGACCAGAGCAACAAGAGAGGCCTTCTTCCTCCTTCGTCGTCGGGTCTCAGGCGCGTTTCATTCGTGGATCAGCAGGAGTTTCTCGTCTCTGTGAGCCGCTGCCGTGCAGTCGTGACATCACACGACATCATCGTGTAAACAAACTGCTCGTTTAACAAACACGTTCAGCCTGAAGTCTGCGATGATCAAAGGGCAAATTCCAGATGTGGTTGGAGAACATCTGTTTATGTAACTGAACCGAGCTCAGAGGGGCTGGACGCCAAGTCGTCTTGGTGACGTCGCCATGACGGCGTGTTATAATCAACATCAACTGAAGCTCACACTAATTAAAGCTCAAACAGAATAGAGAACGTGAGAGGACGAAAGCTGCAATAACTCACCAGCTCATCCAGGAACCACATTTTGAATTCTTCTTATTTTGCTGACGTTATATTTGGATTTAAACTTGACTGTATAAATATTTGTGTTTGGTTCTACTATGAACCATATTTCATTCTACTTATTTAAACCATCTGACAGATTTACTGTGTTTAATTTCATTTTTAGCTGCTGTTGGAATAAATAAGATTATAAAACCTGCAGGAGATCAGCAGCTGTCACATTTTACCAGCAGAGCTGCAGCTCGAAAGCTGCTGACGAGTTAAAGCAGCAGATGGAAGGCTGGCTGCTTCCAGCAGAAGCAGGTCAGCGTGGAGCCTCAGCGCCCCCTGCTGCGCTCACGATGAAGAGCAGCCAGTTTGTTACCTCCGTGACCAAAGGTATGTGGACAGCTGCTTTCACTCCTGAAATGAACTGAAGTCTGAATCTTGTGTTGTTGCTGCTTTTCTTTGTGGGAAAAGTGCTTTTATCTTATTGATTAAGACATCCTACACTGTCAGTTTGAGACTTTTTTTTTTTTTGACAGGGCTGTAATTTAATGACATGAATTAAATGGTTAATGAGCTCAGCTAAAAAACATCTTCTGACCTACAAGGAGGACCCCCCAAAGTCCACCGCACACATCTCTTTGTTTCAGGGACAGGAAGTAAGTCTTACCTGTGTGTCTGTCGTATTTCCTGACCAGCAACACCTGAACACACACATGCACACACACACGCACACACATGCACACACACACACACAGAGTTTATTCTTCAGACTGAAAACATGAAACCGACCAACATAGGTGTGTGTGTCTGTGTGTGTGTGTCTGTGTGTGCGTGTGTGTGTGTGTGCGCCTCACCTGTCCTGGATTGTGCGTGTTCTCCAAGTATGGAGTAGGAGACAGTGACAGCTCTGAGTGGAGGTCAGAGGTCAGTGTACCCATTGGCTCTCCTAACGTAAACGAGCCCTGATTGGTGGCTTCAAAACTGAGCTCTGACATATCTGCAGGAAATGGAAGTGGAGTGATGTCAGAGTGATGTCAGAGTGATGTCAGAGCGATGTCAGAGCGATGTCAGCCTGGAGTTTAAAAACAAGAGGAAACCTTTCGTGTTTTGGTCCCTCGGTTGTGTCTGAAGGCAGACGCACCTGCAGGGTGGCTGATCTGTCCAGGTGAGCAGGTCTCATCGCGCTGCGTGGGGCTTGCTTTCCTGTGAGGTTTTGAACTCAGATCGTCTCTCACCTCCCCCACGCTCACCTCCTCGTCCTCCCTCCCCCAGGAGCCCTGAGGTCAGAGGTCATAAGATAAGAACTTTATTAATACCAAAACTCACTTTTATTTTTTCCACATTTTGATGCTGTAAACTCACCTCAGGTTGAGGTCTCTCCCCTCTCTGTGTGACCCCCTGCTCCATTTTGGCCAGCAGGGCCCGTAGGAGGTCACGACCTTTCACCTGTCCGTCACTGGGGGGATCAAAGTCCTGTAGGCGGGACAGAAGAGCAAAATCATTATTAATATTTTAATGCAGTGTCAGAAAAGAACATTCCAAACCTCCCAAACCCCAACAGTGCCTTGCTCAGTGGTTCCTCACCATGTCCTGCAGGGAGCTGTTGAAGCTGGAGACAGCCCCCTCTGAGAGACAAAGAGACAAGATGGGATTCAAAGTTTTAGGCAGGAGGTCTGCGGCTCCATGTAACAACACACAAAGATTAAAATGTGCAGCTTTCTGACTGGACTCTGGTGCGTAATGATGATGATGTCACCTGTCATGGCAGCCAGCTGCTTGACACCAATGAGCAGCTCTCCCTCTGAGATGTGCTTCAGAGTTGCTTCAGCGCCTGCTGTCACCGTGCTGCCGCTGCTGCTGGAGCTGCTGGAGCCCTCCGAGGAGCTGGAGGGGGACGCTGGTCCTGGTTCAGGTGGCGGAGACGGGGCGTGAGCAGGTGGGAGGGAGGAAGGAGCAGCAGAAGACTGATCAGAGGAGAGAGGAGGCACATTCTCTGCTAACGACATCAGCCTGCAGGAGGAGAAACAGTTTAATGAACCAGGACGTCTGAAATACTTGTTACCTGCTGTGTGTGTGTGTGTGTGTGGGTGGGACATACAGAGGTGGTTTGTATGCAGCCACATCTTCCACCTGTCTCTCCTCATCCAATGGGAGCTCAACATCTTCCCAGGTGAAGTGAGGGGGGGCTCGATGAGCCGCAGACGGGCTTGTCTCATTGGCTGAGGGGGCGGGCTCTGGGCTGAGAGTGGGTGTGGCTACAAGCTCTGAGGTCATAAAAAGACAGAGAAACCAGGATGTAGTGATCAGGTGATGACTCAGAGTGCAGTCTGAAGAGTTAAAGCAGTCGACCAACCAAAAGGGGCTGAAGCTGTGAATGCTGTGACCTCTGACCTGGTGCTGTGATTGATTGAGGAGGCTCTTTTCTCAGCGGGCTTGTTGGCTCTGAGGGAGGGGGTGTGGTTACAGCTGTGGCCTCTCTGCTGGACAGGGCTGGACTAGGCGGTGGGGTGGGTTCTGGTGTGGGAACCAGTGGGATCAGTTTGTTCTGGAACAGAAGCAGCAGTCTGTGACACATTCAGAGATGAACTAATGCTGAAAAACACTGAGGAGACTTTCATACCTCCTGACGTGCTTCTGCTTCAGATTCTGGAGGTTCCTGTCCCGGTTCTGGTCCCGTACTCAGTGCGTCTCTCTGACCCAGCATCGGGGGAATCATCTCAGTCAGAACCTCGTTCACCAGCTGCCGGATTAACACTGAGTCCACCGGCACGCTGGAGTCCACAAACAGCTGCAGACCTCCATCGCCTGCAGCCTCCACTGGAAACACACAGAGGATTACACAGAGTCAGGGAGGAGGAGCCCCCCCTCCTAGGGTCAATTTGCCCACCTACCAATGTCTGAGGCGACGCTCCGCTCCTCCAGATCTGACTGATCAGTGTCTTTATTCTGAGCGGGGACAGAGGCAGGGGGGTGGTACAGGTCTGAGATCATCCTGGACATCAGCTGCTGCTCCACCCTGAACACAAAGAAACACAAACTCACCACACTGCACCAGCTGCACACCAGCTGTGGCTCAGGCTGGTTTCTCACCATTCCACCAGCCGGTCCTCCATGGAGTCCAGCTGCAGGTCGATGCCCAGGATGGGTCTCTGATCCTGGGCTGGGAGGGTAGAGGGAGCCTGGGGAGGGAATACGGGACCCTGGTAGAGGACCGGAGGGGGAGACGGACCCCCATCTAACTCCACAGCCTGCACGACCTCCTCAGCTGACACACTCACCTCCTGCTGGGAGGAGATTTGGTTATTCTGCTTTCAAAGTGTTGAAGGGGAGTTACTGTCTCAGCTCAGAAACTCTCAGTGATGTTTTTAACATCTGCTACAAAACACCTCGAAAATATTTCAGCTGATTTCAACCTTCAGCTCAAAATACAAGAAATTAAAAAAAACCTCTTCATTTGGAATATGAAGGTCATTTTGTTCGATCTTTACGTGTATCAAAGCCTCCCAAAATATTAACACACAGAATAAAAAAAAGTAATTCAGTTATTTTTTAAAAGTATCTTAAAATATTCACTAAATATCTAAAAAAAATGAAAAACTGTCATCAGTGAAATAAAAGACAAAATGTGGACACAAACTGGGCTGTAAACTTGAATAAACCTTCTAAAAAATTATTTTTCAGTAATTTCTATAACTTATCCGGGTGAAGGAGCTTTTTCATAACAGCACCGATTTAAAAAAGTATACAAAATGTCTTAAATATCTTAAATTGTGTAAAGAAGATTCTGCTGTTACTAATAATTATGGTTAATAAACCTCATCATCGTCACATTAACGTGCATTAACGTGCTGTTGGCTGCTGTTCGGTTTGTGTCCAGCAGGTGGAGCTGCAGCCTCACTGAAAACACTAACGGGGGGGGGGTTACCTGCACAACATCAACAACAGACAGGAAGTCAGCTCCAGGGAAGACATTCTGCTCTTCTTCACCACTGTTCCCTTCCATGATGTCAATGGAGTGTGATGGAGGAGGAAGAGGAGGAGGAGCTTCATCCAGGTGCTGCTCCTGTGAACACAAACAGCTGTCAGAGCGCCTGCTTCCCACCGCTTAATGACTCAGAGTATCAAAGCCACTCACCTGCAGTTCAGGTGCTCCCTCAGCCACAGAGGCTGTGGGAGGAGCAGCGGGTGGTGATGTCACGTCCACAGGAAGATCACACCTGGAGGAAGAGTCCATCCTGCGGCGACCTGCGGGGGAGTTCAGTTTTCTGTATTTGTTTGTCTTAAATGTGGCCTTTTGACCCCTGAATGCACTCAGCGGGTTGAACAGCCAGAGCTGTTTGTTTATCTGAATGTTTACATAAACATAAACAAACACCACAGTTACTGACCCAGCGGGATCGCCATGGTAGCAAGGTGGCTGTCTGCGGGGGTCATGGTAAAGTCACCACGGTGACCTGAGGTGAGGTGGGATAAGCTGAAAATTTGAGGTCGTCCAGGTGAGGAGGAAGCAAATGGAGGGGCTAAAAGGATTGGTTGGGCCTGACTGAGGGGTGGGGCCTGTGTGAGGGGCGGGGCCAGGCTGGTCTGAGTCTTACAGGACTTCAGCTTCACACCTGAGATATAGAGAGCAGAAAGTTTGACGACACCCACAGCCGAACCTTTTCGGTCACATTTATTGATTTGACCTTCTAACCTCGGACGCTCTCCACCAGTCGAGGGCGGGACTTCCTCCCGAGCGGCGAGCCAGGTGAGCTGAGGCGAAGGTACGGGCTCTTCTTCAGGGTCCGTCTCAGACCGTCATACGGCGCCCTGCCATACAGCCGGGTCAGGTACGACTCTCCATCCACCTCCAGCTGAGTCTCCACCCCCTGTGGCTGCACACAGAGATAATCAATCAGTGACCATCTGTTTGTTATTGATCAGAAACCAATAAATCGCGGCCGGAAGAATCCAGTCTGACCACTCTGACTCCAGCTCTCTGCCCTCGGCTCCCTCTCCTCGCTGCCATACTACTTCCTTTTCCTCTGAGCGTGCTCGCTGGCCTCCCCTTCCCCGTGTGGGCGGAGTCCTTAGCATCTGCAATTGAGTGATGGATGTCGTGGTTCCCTGAAGATGTCTCAGCCTGAGGTGGACGAGGAGGAAGAGAACGGTCAGTCATAGAGAAAAACAGGAAGAAGAGTTTGTAAAATGGCTGTGTCAGCGAGAGGACAGACGGTGGCGCCACAGCCCATGGAAAAAAATAAGAACCAAATCAGGCCTGCTGGAGCTCACCTGGCTGTCTCTGCTTAACCTGCTGATCCAGGCGTCCACCGTCTTCTTGATGCGGACCTCGTTGCTGTGTTCTCTGCAGAGGAGACAAACACTTTCAGACATCTTTTCTTCTTCTGTGGTGTTTCTGCATGACGTGCCGCAGACAGGTGAGACATGGATTTAGGGTGGGGAGGTGAGACGCTTCAGGCTGACAGCTGCCAATCAAAGTGATGTCTGAATCCAGCACCTGCAGAGTCCTCAGAGGCCAGCTGTCAATCAATCGATAAACACGGCAAGCGCGGTGACATCATCACGTGTCAAATGCGGTCCTCAGTTCGTTCAGTCATCCAACCTTTATTTTAGCCTCTGTGAAGAGACCTCTGCCGGGAAAAGGTTCTGGAGGATTTCTCTGACTGACCGATCAACTCACGCAGGTAACCCGAACTAAAGACTGGATTCCCGCTCAAATACACCTGATCTTCAGGTGCTTCCTGTGTTTATGACTCATCATTACACATCTGTGCTTTCCTGGAGGGGCTGCTATTAATTAGAGAGAGGACTTATCCTCCCTAAAAAATAACATGAGAAACACTCTCACACCCGAGGAAGTGTTTCCCTGACAGCCCGGCTCACCTCCTTCTTTCTCTGCTGAGAAAAACTCCCCGAAGAACCACCTCAGAATGCCGGAAACCACACAGACCGGAAAACAGTCAGTGTGTTAATACACCTGGTTAGCATCAGTTACCTGTTTGCAGCCAGCGCCTCCAGCTGGCACTGCAGGACCTCTCCGGTTCTGGCTCTTAGCAGAGCCTCCAGGTTCTCCTCCAGAACTTTCTTCTGTTTACGAACCTGACGGAGAACCTGACCCGCCTCCTCCAGCAAGGACGGGGCCGTGGGCCTCCTCTGGACCAGCACAGACTGGGATAGCTGTGACTGGAACTGGGAAGGCTGGGACCAGAGCTCATTTTCTCTATCACTGGTTTGACGGGTCTGGAACAGTTGGGACGGGGATGGGTTTTGCTCGAACTGGTCTTGTTGGGACTCAGTGTGATGCTGATGATTTTTCTGCAGCTGGAGGTGTTTTTCATGGGGCTGGTTTTGAAGGACCTGGGATTGCTGGAACTGAGACTGGTTTTGCGTCCGAAATGGCCAAGTTTGGTTATTTTCCTGGGACCTGGTTTGATAGGACTGGTTTTGTTGGGACTTCAGGTGGTCTGGTGCAGGTCTGGTGGTTTTCAGAGGGTCTTCTGGCTGCTGGATGACAGAACGTGTGTCAGACTTAAGATTACCAGCAGTATTACAGACAGAGTGTTGCTGACTGGAGTTTTCTACTGACCGTCAGCAGCATCTTCATCTCAGTCTTCAGACGTTTCATCTCCTGCAGCACGTCATTGGCTCTCCTCGCTGCCTCCCAGCTGTGATTGGCCAAAGACTGCAGCTGAGATCTTTCAGCCCCGGAAACCCTGGGAGCATCTCTGAGATACTGGCTGTCCCTAAATTGAAAAAATGGAATGGTAAATGGACTAGTTCTTATATAGTGCTTTTCTACTCTAACTGAGCACTCAAAGCGCTTACACAACATGTTTACATTTACCCCATTAATACAAGCACTTCCATATGTAACTAAGCTAAGTGCTTTAATTAGCTAACATTCACACTCATTCATACTCCAACGCTTGTGTCGGAGAGCAACTCAGGGTGAAGTATCTTGCCCAAGGATACATTGGCATGCAGGCTGGAGCAGCCAGGAATCGAACCGCCGACCTTCCAATCAGTGGGTGACCTGCTCTACCTCCTGAGCTACACCCACCCCAACAGGTAGAACTAAAATCCTGAGGTGTGCTTTTGGTCCAGATCACTCAGTGTAAAGAAATGGCCAAGTTTGGTCCTCGATTGGATCAAGTGTTATCTGGATAAACACTGAGTACGGTCTCAAAAACACTGCTACTCAAATTTCTGACTCTTTTATGCTTCTGAAGTAAATACCCTACAGACATGTAGTACTCCCAGTCTGGTTTTCACTTTACTCAAGTACTTTTCTGATACTTCATGCTGTATTTTAGTTACATGTTGATGTAGAGCTCCATCAGCACTTCCTAGCAGGGGCTGAACGAACTCCTCCTTTTGGCTGGTACAGAAACAACAACATATTTTGACTCTACACCCTGTTGTTGGGTAAAATTAACACGTTCTTGTACAGGTAAAATAACACAAAGGGGGCGGGGCTTATGATGCACCCTGTAACCAGCCACAAGGGGCGAGAAAGATGCCCCCCAGCCATAATTTCCATATTCACTGACTGTTTTTCAGACGTGGCTCAAACACTGCTGTTTGGAGGTTTTTATAAATGGTTAAGCACACACACACACACACACACACACACACACACACAGAGCCAGCTCTGTGATTTTAGTTATCGACTCGACAGAAAACCAGGATCAGGACGCATTGAAAAAAAAAACAATATGACTGCAGCATGAGAACCACTGAGG
>VUQJ01007240.1:6034-16910 GCA_015108635.1 Andinoacara biseriatus | reverse complement strand
AAATAAGAAACGAGCCAGTGGACCCAGGCCATCCACAGCCCACTAGGAGCTCAGAAGACCCGAGGCCACACATCCTGGTGGCAACCGCACGCACACCTCTTCTTTTGTATTTTGTATTTATAGTTACGGTTTATATTTATCTGAGTTTGTTTTCCTGCCCACCAATATTCTCCATGTCAAGTCTGCATTTCTGTTTATGTTTCGTTGGGACAGCACGGCGCAGTGGTTAGCACTGCTGTCTCACAGTTAGAATACTATCTGAAAGGTCTGGGTTCGATTCTACCTTGGCCTGGCCCCTCTCTCACACTGTGTGGAGTTTGCATGTTCTCCCTGTGTCTTGTGTGGATTTTCCCCAGATACTCTGGTTTCTTCCCACAGTCCAAAGACATGCACTTACTGGTGTTAGGTTAATTGGCCAATCTAAATTGCATGTATGTGAGTGTGAATGGTTGTCTTTGACTCTGTAGACCTGTACTGCCCCTTGCCCTAATGTATTAATATGTCATATAAAACCTATATAATCATCTTTTCTGTGTTTTTGTTTTTAAATGAAAATTACACACTTGCGACTACATGAAAGAGCTTTATTAAATGAAAACTTCAGAGTAATAATACTGGACAGTTAACATAGGTAGAGAGAAAAACACAACTTGAGTCAAATCGCCTAATACACAATGGCTATAGGCCAAGAAGATGACCTTTGCATAGACGTCCCCACCCACTGCAACTGCAGCCTAGGGAGAAAGAGAGGCTTTTGTGTATGGGGACATTTAAAGGGAGCTCCAGGTAGACAATATTAATTTCTACATAAAGTTATAGTATCTTCAATCTGAAGTCCACTAGCATTCTTGTAGTATGTTCTTTCATTTATTAAAACAGGATCTACACCTGTCTGATAAATAAAAGAAGTTATGTACAATGAGAAATCAGACAGGAGAGGGGATGAAGTAGCTACAGGGGTGGGTGGTTAGATATGAAGCCATGCAGTGGGTCTAATCAAAGCTGCTTTTGGCAAATCCAGGAACGGTTGGGCCACATCTGTTGATTAAAGCCAGATGATGGAAACTGATCCTGATCACATGGTTCAGAAATGAGGCATGAAATCAGAGCCAGAAGGTAAAAAGTGTGCTTTACTATTTTTTTTTTTGTTTCTTTTTGTTTGTTTGTTCGTTTGTTTGTTTTAGTGATAGCCCTTTATTTGTGTGTCCCTGTAGAGGTGAACACATCTGAGTCCCTGTGCTAGGGAGTGCTCTCTTCTCCTGCCCCCTTCCCTGCTCACTGCTCTCACGCCTCTCTGAAGGTAGTATAGATAAATTTAGAGCCCTTTGAAGAAGTATTAAAAAAACCTTCTCCATGTCGTTTGGTGAGGATTTGTTCATCCGGTTTGTGCTCTTCCCGACATAACAAGAAAGTCTATGACAGAATCCCCCACCACCTGGAGGCAGATTTCAAGTGATCACCCAAGGACTTGGTCTTGATTAGGAGGAACAGACTCGAGTCTTTAAATTCCTTTAAATACATTTCATGAGTAGTAGTCTGAGCCAAATAAGCACATTGCCCCAGATTGTTAGCCATTTTCCCTTAAAGGGAAACTATTCCAGTTGTAAAGAGAGCTCTAAGTTCTCCTTTTCTTTCTTAAATACTAGAGTAATAACAGTAAACAAAGGCACATACAGGATACTTCCTTTTTGCTACGAGTGCCCGCTGTTCCCTTTTTCCATCCAAGACAAATATTTTTTCCTGCCTCACATTTGTGTAACCTGAGATTTCTTCTCCCTTTTGATCCTTTTTTTCTTGGTAAAAACTGAAACACATTAAGAGCAAATTTCAGGTGGAGGTTTATAGGCTGTATATTATTGTTTAAATTATATGGCAGTAATTAGCAGGAGTCTGGAGAACTTGCTATTGTCTTCTCTATTTGACTCAGGTGTGTTGGATCAGAGACACATCTAAAACCTGCAGGACAGGGGCTCTCGAGGCCTGGAGTTGAACAGCCCTGTGTTATATGGCATCCATCTAAAAAGGTCAGCTGGATAAAGATTTCCATATTGTTGTCCAATCTGACTTAATTTATTTGTTATTGTGCTGATTGTTTTTCCTTTTTAAAAGACAAACGTTTGGTTCATGAAAATAGTGAAAAATGTCAGTTTTCATAAATATTTCATTTTCAACATTTTTTTCCCAGTAGTCCAAACCCCCAAATTTTTAATTTCAATAGTAGATACCACTAGGAAAAGTATTAGAAAAATACTGCAAGTATCCTGTCAAGAAAACGAAAAAGAAAAAGTTTGCAATTAATGTGTTTCAGCCTTCAGTTCATGATTGTGTGAGATGCTTGTGTTTACTTTTTCCATTCTGCCCTCAGCACAGAAAGTTGCTATAGTATCTTACATTTTATTGTGAAGGAACAAGTTTTTTTTTCTTCTTTTAGATTCTAAATGGATTGCATTTCACTGCTGTAGATAGCCTGCTCTGCCCCTATTCCAGGAAGCAGGTTTATCTAACTCTGAGTTTGTTAACCCTGAGACGAGGGAAACTCATCCAGAAAGATATAACTTCAACTCAGTCACCAGGATAAGACTCTGTGAACTTAATCTGCTCACTGGCAGGTTATCATCAACAGAGTTTCTCCCTGACTCCTCCACTCCTGCTGCACCTGAACCAGCTGACACTGATTCATTTTCTCATTCATAAAATCGCTATGAAAGCACATAGCAAAGCTAATTAATTGCAAATGCTAAAATCCACATTAGCCCTTAGTTTGCTACATTTTGTATTTAACATGAGCACTTTTACAATATCAGTATTTAAGGTGGAGAGCGCTATAGTGTTACAAATTTATTATCAGTTTCAAATCTAAAAATAAAACATGCAAAAAAATTTAAATTTAAAGTCTAAACTTTGTAGTCTTCATCTCTCTAACTCTGACTGTGGACAATAGTGCAGCTGAAACATGTCTATCACAGATTTTAAGACTCTAAAAGTATATCTTAAAGTGAATTTTTAAATGCAGCCTGCTGACCGTCCGATTGTGTTCTGAACTTTTCATCAAGTGCATGATTGTCTGAAATTCAGTCTGAAGTTTGGTGCATTTTCCACCAAAAATCACCTAAATCTGTCTCAGTGGGTCTGTCCAGATCCACCCAAAGGTAGCCTATCATAGGCACTGCAATGGGCGAATAATATGGGTAAATAAGGATAAGATTTAAAAATTAAACGTAAAATTGGGATTCCAGCTTCATTTAATGAAAATTCAAGTTGAGTAAATAATGACGACAGCCAGTATAAAAAATTATATATTATATATGAAACTGTTATGGTCTATAATGATGAGAGATGACTCTTTTCTTCCTTCCTGTTTTTAAAATAAATATCACGGTCAGCACTGACACGTTTTCATATTCCTCGGTTCACTAGATTAAAATGGAGACTCTGCCCTTTATTAGCTGTTGCCACGGTGAATCGTAATATTGGAGCTCCACTGATGACAGCTTCCTTTCTATACCCACACACGCACTTAACTCAGGGTGAACACACTCATAATTGCTTGAACTCTAATCATCTGTTAGGAAAATTAAAACTTAGAGTTGCTGATCTCAGAGCTAACCAATTTAGAGTTTATAATTAGACTCAGAGTTTGTTAAGTATGCTTCCTGGAACAGGGCCCTGCACTTTCAGGCTGTCACCGCACAATATGTCAGGCACCATTTGAGTTTAGCGCTCTCTGGTAGAGAGGAGGATTAGCTGCGCTTTGCTGCCACCTGCTGCCTCAGCTTCTCCCTTCTCTTCTTCATCAACCTGGGAGAGTGGGCAAGAAAAATACAGCGTTTAGGTTGACACATTAAGGTTCTGACATGGATTAAATTTACTCCTAGACTAAAAACTTTTTCAGTGAATTTTTCCTCTACAGTGGATTTATAGTTCTGTTAAATGGACACCATATGTACACCCACAATCCCTTCTGAAACCCAGATTTGGATTGTTGGGCTTATAGCTTACAAAGGCCCTACAGTGCTTGTCCTTATTTTTTTGTCTGCTGTTTCAGTGGTAGATACTGACATTAAATATGGCCAAAGTTTCAGATAATGAGGTTAGTGTCTGTACCACAGACTGTATCTAAAAGTTAGACGTAGCCACCAACCTGCGATTGCGAGCCTCCACCAGCTCGCTCAGCTGGTCCTGAGCAGCTCGAAGCTCCTCCAGACTTTGCTGGTAGCTCAGGTCCGCTGTGCCCGACCTCTCCAGGAGAGAAACTTGGCTGGACAGCTCGCTGGTTCGATCTCGCAACCGCTGGATGGATGTGTACATGTTCTCATCATCTTCCTCCTGTAGCCACAAGGTGGACAGAGAAATCAGCAGTTAGGCAACAGTTGATACACAATTTCTTGCAAAACATAAAGACCTTATTTTCTTTGAGTAAATAGTTTAATGATGTAATAATTAACAGTTGTGTTATTTATGGCTACTTGAGTTATAGTGGTGAAAGTCAAGTGATGAGTCTGTGGATTGTGGAATGATTTGGACATCGGACAGGCTCCTTCACTGGCTGTTTTTAAGTCTTGCTTAAAAATACACTTTTACTCCCTGGCCTTCCACCCAGTGTGTGATGTTGACTGTGATTTTAAATTACTTTAGTCTTTTCTTCATAGTTCAACTTTTAACACTCTTTTGTATTTCTGTTTCTTGACCTGTGTTTGGTGTGATTGCACAGCATGTTGTTCAGCCCTGCTATAGTTTTCAAAAGTGCTTCATAAATAAATGGTGTGGTATTCCACATCAACAGAACTTTGATTACAACAGTAATGCAAATAGAAACCAAAAATCTTGCCTCATAGAAAAGAAGGAAACTTTTGGGAACAGTTTGAAAATCTATACAAAGGAAAGATTAGAACATGCATTTTATTTACTTTGTGCCTTTAGGTGACTGTTGTTGTGATTTTGTGCTATAAAAATAAAACTTTTTTATCCAACCCTCAGCAGTACGAAGCTAAGGAAGTGCAAACCTTTGCATTGACGATCTCTATGTGAACCAAAAGTGATGACAGCTCAAGCTCCTCACTGTAGCTATTCTTAAGAGGTACGCTCCTGTAGCCTGTAAAACCGAACATTAAACAAGTTACCGCAAACACTGCAATCTGAAATACACAAAAATAAATAACACATGTTCTTATTGGCCTGTGCCCCACTTTCAAATAAAATGACTGAAATGAGGGATTTCAGTTATAGATGTATTCTGGAGTTTGTACAATTGTCCAGTCATGATATTGTGTTTGGGGACTTGGTTACATTTGCTCACCTGTTTTGAGCAGACGGACAGGGTAGGTTGCCTGTGCCAGGAAGTTAGGATCACTGAACATGTCCTCTTCATAGACAGTAAATCGCAGAAAGGTGAAGGTGGGGTTGTGGATATCAAACACAAACTGCTTCTGCACCCACACAGGATTCAGGCCGTTATCAGCTGGGAGGGTGGAGAAAAGCAGATGGTTATCAGTTCAGTCCGTGCACGTAAACCCCTGAAATGCCACATTGATGTTGCTGCTAAGAGTTGTCTTACCCACAACATCTGTTTTGCACTTGCAGCTGTCGTAGTCAGCTCCACAGATTTCCACCTCTACAAAGGGACAGACAATGCTGCGGCCATTTTTAGGCAGATGCCGTGCTCCCAGCACCTGGGAAACATGGAGCAAGAATAAGAAAGAAAGTGGGAAGAGTCAAAGGAATGCTAGAAATATTGAAGAGGAACAGGAACATATATAGACAAAGTTAAATGAGTCTGTCAGAAATCAGCTGAAATACAAATAAGCTCCTGTGCAGTCTGAACTGCAATCATTATTTTAGCCTCACTCACACTAATCATTAAGAATAAAAAACTAAATTCTGTTTACCTTTCTCCCAGCAAACCTGTAGACCAGACAGCCACACAAATGACTTCATGTGACATTTTGTTTACTTTACCATCATCTACATGAACTGATCTGTCAGGAGCTGCAGCTGAACTTGACTTTGTGACCTGTCTGAACTTAAGCTGTGCTCACTTACTTTCATTGAGACTAAAAGAACAAGGTGCAGTTGGTTTTTAGCTGTTTCTCACCTAAAGAGGAGCATGCCTGGGCAATGTGAACTGCTGCTTTGCTTTCTTTCAAGATTGACTGTTTGTTTGCTCTATGAATACACTGCTGCTAAATGACTGCCATATATTATATTTCTGCCCAAAATGCTGACTTTAACTAAATTGAATAAATTTTTTTTTTACATAAGTACAATGTAAAACATTAAATTGAATGGAATCTGGTCAAATCAAATTTACTTGATTGCTATCAGTCCAGTTTATACCAAGTACATTTTCCTGATGTTATTGCTTGATCTTTATGAGGACAAAGAATCTTTTTTAGTGTAGTTAGTCTGACCTGTAACTGGATGGTGATTGGCTCCACATGCAATGTGTCCTTATCAAAAGGGTCGAAAGCGTCGTCGCTCATGATGTCAGGCTGGGGAACATAGCCACTGCCTCCTCCAAGCATGAACAAAGCTTGGTTCAGCTGCATGGGTTTATCTACAAACAGACAGGTCTCACTTGCACATGTGCTGAGCACACCTTTATTTATTGTTATCATTACAAGCCACACACTAACCTGCACCCTGCTTAGGACCTGAAGAACGATAGTGTAAAATGAAAAATATTTCTAGGTTTTTAACAGATTGAATATATGGACAGACAGAGAATACAGTTATTAATACACCCCCCGGTGGCTACTACTTTGTATTAGAGTCAAATCGGCAGACATGAATTAGTGTCTGAGATAAGGACCTGACAACTTGCTACCCATGTATGCTGTCTTGGACACACTCTGTGGACAGAAAGGTTCCCTTTAGTAATGCATTTGCACACTGACCTGGGGTCTGGAAATTGAGTGCAACCAGCTGGGAGCCACAGAGCCACATTGGTAGGGGGTCATAGTTGGATGAGTCCAGCCTCTGTCCTCTGGGATAAATCCTGGAAAGCTGATGGCGGTTGTACTGCAAAAAGCGTTTCCCTCGGCCACGAGTCGCAAACTTCTCTGCTTTCGTCTCCGGGAAGGAGGACATGTCCCGGTAACATGCGCGCTCTGTCCCAATCTCTGCAAATTAAAGAGGAAGTGAGACATGAGAGTGCACACAGAAACAGTAAAAGGTAAAAGAAATGAGGTGTTATTGAGCCTTACTGTCCTCGTTGAAGGGGACAGGTCTGCAGTAAACCACAAGATCAGACAGCTCTACTGCAATCTTCTTCCTCCTCTCCATCTGTTTCTCCTCCTGCATCTGTTACCATAGAAATGGGACAACGATAAAATAATGAACATTAATTAAACATATTGGCACTTTTTCTTCTGCAAATGTTTTTCAGGTCTTAGGCAGAACATGACAACATGGCATCATGGGCCATGCACGTGCTCTGAGCTCATTATTTGAAACTCAACACCCAACATTATAACAGCATATATGACAGGAAATGAGGAAAAACAGAATGTGTCCCCTTTGAATTTTGGAGTATCCCTATTTGACAAAGGTGTCACCTATAAAACGTTATAGATTCACACTCTAGCTGTGATTATTCCTGGTGGTGTGGTTACATTTGATTTACAAAGCATTTTGAGCAAGAAAAAAACCTTCTAAGAATCCCATTTGGAATGTATGACCTACAAATCTCAAAACAACTTAAACTGACAGCAACTTCCATGTAACTTCCCCATGTATTATTCTGTAAACAGTGGATTGGGAAATGAATCCAAGCATCCTGAGGGGTGTATTATGAAGCAAGTTCAACAAAGCCACAGCCAACGTAGCCATTTCTCTCTGTTCGCTGGGTTAACAAAACTTAAAACCCCAGTCAGAGATAACAGGGTTATTTGGTAAGTGGTCTTATGTAGCACTTTTCTACTCTACATGTACACTCAAAGTGCTTTATACAGCATCAACCTTAAACCTTCCAACCTCCTGAGCCACCCATTTGCCTCTTCAGCACAAAATTGATCAGTGGGGCTGTTTTGAAGTGGCTCACAGAATTAATCACAGACAACATAAATTTCTGCGCTGACTCTATAATTTTTGTGTTGAAACTTTATGTGCTGCTCTTCTTGGCCAGGTCTCTCTTGCAAAAGATCTTGGAATGTTACAATGTTACAACAATAATAATAATAATAATAATAATAATAATAATAATAATAATAATAATAATAAATTCCAAAGGAGACTGTGAAGTGTTATCCAAACACCAAGCTATGGGTAACCAAGGACATCAAAGTACTCCTCAACACAAGAAGAGGGCCTTCAGCACTGGCAACAGGGAAGAGGTGAGAACAGTTCAATGTGAATTGAAGGAAGCTGGTGTAGGAACTCCAGCAGGATAAAATGAGGGAGGTCTGGAGTGACATGCAGACTATCACTGGTTTAAGGCCATCCAACAGTAGTGGAGTTGAAGGCAGTGTGGAGTTAGTCAATGTAATAAATCTGTTCTTTAAAAGGTCCGACTCTGTGGCTGCGGCTTATCCCTGCACTGACCTTTTTACCTTATACTTGGAGCGACCAGCCACCCCCCCTTCTCTCACACCCCCTCCTCACAGTCCCTCAGCTTCCTGTGAAAGCCCATTTCCCACTTCCTCCCTCAACCTCCAAACTCATTGCACTCAATTACAATCAGGACACTTCCATTCCTCCCATTCCACTCACCTTCATTGCTTCCTAAATCAGGAGACAGCTAATGAGATGGGCCCTGATGGTATGAGCCCCAGGTTTCTCAAAGTTTGTGCTTCCTCAGCTTTGTGAAGTGTTCCATCACATCTTCAGGATGAGCCTGAATCTGCAAAAGGTTTCCATTCTGTGGAAGTGGTCATGCCTCATGTCTGTGCCTGTGGCCCTAATGACTACAGATCCATGGCACTGACATCACGTGTCATGAAGACCCTGGAGAGACTAAGGCTGGCCCAGCTCTAGCCCATGGTCAGCACACTGATAAACCGCCTCCAGTTCGCCTATGAGCCCAGACTTGGAGCTCTCTACCTGCTCAACAGCGTCTGTACCCACCTGGACAAGCCAGCAGGCACAGTAAGAATGATGTTCTTTGAGTTCTCCAGTGCCTTTGGCATCATCAGATTGGCTTTACTGGGTGATAAGCTGTCAGTGATGTGGGTGACCTGGATAGACCACAGTATGTGCACCTGCAGCACTGTGTCAGACACCATGGTCAGAAACACAGGAGCTCTGCCCTGCTGCTGTGTTGCATCACTCCTGTGTTGCTGACCACACAACACAGGAGCCGTATCTCCTGTCCTCTCTTTGCCCTATACACAGCAGACTTCAGTTATTGCACAGACCTGTTTTCAGATGACTCTGCAGTAATGGGATGTATCGTTGCAGACATGAGGAGAACAAGAAAACCAGTGATCCCTATTTCCATCCATAGGCTCTACGTTGAGACAGTAAGTAGAAGATTACAAATACCTTGGTGTTCATATTGACAGTAAAACAGACTTCAATAAAAACACACAGAAGCCCTTTACAAGAAGGGACAAAACGGTCTCTATTTCTGAACCTTTAACATCTACTGGATGATGCTCAGGATGTTTTATGAATCTGCGGTGGCCAGTGTCACCCTCTATGCTGTGGTGTGCTGGGGCACTGAGTGGAGCAGTTACTCAAGTGTGTTCAGGTTTGACACTCCTCCACAGCAGGAGACACAGAAGTCTATCACCAGATCAAAGTGAAATTCATTTTATTGATTAATTATTCTCAGTAATAAACAGCCTAAAAATGTAGCTGATGAAATTTTTAGTCCGTGTGCTTGCTGGTGTCATTCTAGTACTGTAAGATAGACTTTGTAGAATTAGGACCATGCACAGAAACATTTCTGCATCACCAATTGAATACATGCAAAGTGCCGTGACAATGTAACACCCACAGTTTGCGCTGCTATAACTTTACAGATGGGCTTCATTTGGTGGTGTTTGTGTGGCACAGCTCAGTCGTTTGCATATATAAAATGTTTTCCTTCAGCAAAGACTCTTCATAGCACTTAAAGCATACTGTAAATTAATGAACAATGAGAATGTGGTGCTTCCAGGCGATTTTAAGTTGAAACTCTGAACATAACATGCTTTGGAGTAAGTTATGTGTTCAGCATAAGTTACCATGGTGATCAAGCAAAATCCACCTTTGCAACACCTTTGAGTTTAAGCTCGATATACCTCACCCACCCATTAATCTCCAAAACTGCAGTTTTTGTGAGGTGTTCCTGGCCTGCAGCGGTCATTATCTATCAAAAGTGCTCTAGGGAAGGAAGACTCGTGAACCAGCGACATGGCCATGGGCAGCCGAGGCTCACTAATGCACATGGGGAGCAAAGGCTGGCCCATGTGGTCCAGTCCAACAGATGAGTTAAAGTAGCTCAAACTGCCAGAAAAGTTCATGTTGCCTCTGATAGAAAGGTGCCAGACTACACAGTGCATTGCTGTTTGGTGTGTCCATGTTGACCCTTGTCCACTGACGGGCACATGAGCATCAGAACTGGAACACAGAGCACTGAAAGAAGGTGGATGACCAGGTGCGTAAGCGTCACTTACACTGGGGAACACCAGGCATCAGGATGTGCTAGGGGAAGAATGCAAGCCGGCAGAGGTAGTGTGATGCTTTGGGCAATGTTCTCCTGGGAAACTTTGGGTCCTGCCATCCACGTGGATACTACCTACCTAACCTTTTTCTCTCCCCAATCCTTCCTTTTTTACCCTGCTTTGCTGTTTTGCTGCTTTAGAGCCTCTCTTCATACAACTTTGAAACTGGAATTTATAATTATGGATCTGGTCAGCTGGTCTATTTTTTTTTTTTTTTTTTCTCCCCACAGAGA
>VUQJ01007233.1:6265-17042 GCA_015108635.1 Andinoacara biseriatus | reverse complement strand
CACACCTTATGTTTTCTGCTAATAGCTTTTTAGGAATCCCCTTGTTGCTGCAAAAGTAGTATAATTCTGCTATTTCTGGCATTTTTCATAGATTCAACTAAAGAAATGGGAACAAATGATAGATTTGGCTACCAGTAAACAAGCTCCTAAAGATACAATTTAAAATCAGGTCTTTGCCAAGTTGTCAGCTGTGTAGGCACAATATCAGTTCATGCCTTGAGTTAGGTGTCTTTTTTAATGCTTGAATGTTTCAGAGGTCCATGTGAAGTGCCTTAAACCTGTACCACCAAACGTGTCGTCTGCGTACTTAGTTATAAGTGAAAATGTAGCCAATGTCCAAAGGAAATCTTCAAAATACCTTCAGAAAGGCTGAAGAATCATTGCTCAAAACCACTTTAGAGGGACCATATGAGAAAATGAGAGGTAGCTCAAGACATTTGTACAGAACTGTATTTAAAGAAGTGCAAACCAACTGTGACTTGAAGAAGGTGGGGGAAAAAATGAGGAAAAAAAATCTCAAATTTTCTTCAATTCTCAATCTGCATGTCAGGTCAGCCAACCAACCTTTCATACAACAAACCTCAAAGTAATTACTGATCACCAAAACTAATAACTAGTAACAGGACTAAGTGGTAAAGAATGAGTGTTTTATAGAAGATAATTCTGTCACTTTGTATATTTATAATTACTGTGTTATTTTTTAACAGCTGACCTTCTGAGGTGAGACTTGTACTGCGTGAGCTGGATGTAGAAGCTGCTTGGAGAGTTGGCATGGCTGACTCTCACTTTAAGATCTTTGAGCTGGGCAGGGAGCTTCAACTGAGGATCAAACTCAAGTGGTTTCTCATTTTGGTCTCCAGAGATTATTTGCTCTGGAATATCAGCTCCCCCTGTTGCTGAAGCAAGCTCAAGTGGAGGGTCCCATATGGCTGGATCATTGCCAGAGGGCCTGGCATTGTTGAATTGCAGTCTATATTGGATGATATGTAAGTGGACAAGGTAGAGGCAGTGGGGGAAGAAAATGAAGTGAAAAGGAAATACTGTACATCAAATGAGCAGAAAGAAAAGAAAAGATGTAATGAATGGTTGTAAGGAACAAAAAACAAAAAAAAAATGACAACGCTGTGCAATAAAGTACAAAAAGCACAAGATAAATTGTTATACTGTGTAAAATTTCACCATTAGTTTCCAGATTGCAGTCAAAAGTTCTTTGTTCTTACTTCTCCCAATTCAAGTGCACAATCCCAGCTACAGCGGCTGCTGTAGGATAAATTAGTGTAGGAGTGTAGGCTGAGTGTAGGCTGTCCATTTGCTCCGGAGGAGGTTATAAAACTATGTGAAAGGAGTCTGATATGAGTCACTGAATCAGTGAAACTCACTTGTGACCAATGACAGAGATACTGAGTTGTTGAGGATATCCTGAACTTTTCTGTCACAAGCACTGCTGCTAGCTGTTGACAGCCAGAGTGAGCGAAACTCTCTTTGAAGTTGAACTAACATAGTTGAACTCTGATGCTAAGTGAATAACCTCTCATATGATAGAATGTAATCACTGTTTATCAGAGAGGAAGTGTGATTTTTTTTAGGAAATTCAAGCCTAATATTAGATGGTATAATGCTATCTTATAACCAGCTGTCGTTGTTCAGCCAGCTTGTCATCATCATAATCCACTTACAAGAAGTAATTGCGAGAAATTTGGGAATAAATAGGGATGTTTATGCACATTTTTTGTATTTAGAGTCCTGTTCAGTTCAGGAGATGAGGCTTGAGGTGAGAAGGAAGATGATGACATTTTAATCAGGTTGTGTTTTCTCCTTCCTTTCTATTATTGCTTCTTTGGTGAAGGGGACCCTTTTTCAGATGACAAAACACATCCACATCATTTTTGTCCTGTCTCCTTCCTTTCACCACCAGCCAGTTGTGGCAGATGACTGTCCCTCCCTGAGCCTGGTTCTGCCAGAGGTTTCTTCATGTTAAAAGGAGTTTTTACTCCCCACTGTCACCAAGTGCTTGCCCATGGGGGGGTCATTTTGATTGTTGGGTTTTCTCTGCATTACTGTAGGGCAGGGGTGCCCAAACTCCGGAGTCGAGGGCAGCTTCTGCCCCCGCCCCCTACTTATGTTAGTTTTGACATTAATTTGAGGACCGGAAGCAGCCCGCAGGTTGGGAGTTTGGACACCTCTGCTGTAGGTCTTCACCTTACAATAAAAACCACCTTGAGGCAACTGTTTCTTGTGATTTGGCACTATATAAATAAAATAAAATAGAATTGAATTGAACAAAACATAGGTATGATCATGAATCTGAAGGTGCAGGCACAATTTTAAGTTTGCTTACATGACACACATTGTTATAAGCAATTGACATTGTTATAAGCCTGTGAGTTTGACGTCCTACACAGTACCAGTCAAAAGTTTGGACACTCAAATGATCCAGACTTTTGACTGGTACTGTGTGTGGCTGGTATCTAACCACATGTATAAAATGTGATTAGAAGAAATGACGGCTTCTATCTCGGCCACTGCGTTCAACATGTTGAGGCAACATGACGGCTTCCAAAAAACAGTATTTTTAATGGGTTAAAGTTTATGAGAGTGCATCAATTTGTTGGAAGACATAATCTCAAACACACACTATTCTTTATTTCTATTAAATAAATTCAAACGACTGACTGCATCTTTAACATACACAACTTTGGATGCCTTATTTATGAAATGCTTTGGATTGCAAGTTGTAAAACAAATTGAGAGGACTAACCCTTCTTTGAAGTGGGCCAGCTCTTCTTTGACCAGCAGCTCAGCAATGTTGGTTAGTGGCTCATTCCCTTCAGGCCGAAACAGTTTGATTGGGAGAGGCTCAGACTTAGGCACTCGTCCTAGAAGGGCACATAGACAACAAACGACTACAAGAATGGCTTCTGGTGTGCACATTTTACAGAAACGCTCAATGTTTCACACATCGATTCACACAGTACCTGTAGCTATAATAGTGACCAGTTTATCCTTAGCTAGGCTGATGAATCTGTTAGTACAGGCATCACTCCAGGACTCTCCTTCCACAGGAATCACATCAGACAAACAGCAGTGGATTGCCTGCCCACAGGAGAAATCATTTCCTGTTTACTTAAACCAGCACTATTCAAAAGCGTAACACAAAAATTAAACAAATACATGTCCATTAAGCCCCCCCCCCCATTTTTTTAAAGGATAAAATCTTTTTTTTTTAAATGCTAAAATAAGCCAGCAAATACACTAAAGCAGTGCTCCTCAAGTGGAGTCTATATGTGGTAAACACTAATAACCAGCAACTTCATAAAGGAATAAGCAAACACACACACACGCCTGCACACACACACACACACACGGATGATTTTTAGCCAAATTACTTCTATTAACAACTTACAGATTCTACAGTGTGGGCCATTTATATGGATACACCTTAATAAAAATGGGACTGGTTGGCGATATTAACTTCCTGTTTGTGGGACATTAGTATATGGGAGGGGGGAAACTTTTCAAGATGGGTGGTGACCATGGCAGCCATTTTGAGGTCGGCCATTTTGGATCCAACTTTTGTTTTTACAATGGGAAGAGGGTCATGTGACACATCAAACTTATTGGATATTGCACAAGAAAAACAATGGTGTGCTTGGTTTTAACATAACTTTATTTCTATCCATATAAATGGCCCACCCTGTATTTACATATAAATATTCTGTGCTCTCACCCTGGCAGGAAGGGTGAAGAACTCATCTTTGATCTTCTTCAAGTCACAAACTGACAGGACTTTCCTGTCGCCAAAGTCAACGTACTGTACTTCCACTTTTCTTTCCCCTGAATGACCTAAACACAGACACACACCACAGTTACATTAGTGCACTGCAAACTGATGTTTTTAGTTAACTAAACAATGAAGGTTAAGGAGAAGGTTCAAGATCAAGTAAAACATAAACAAATAAATATCTCACAAGAAAACAATGACTTGGCTAGCAGTATTTGCAGACGAATACTGAAAAGCTATCATGGCAATCTTCTACAAACCAAAGCAATCATTGGGAGTTTTTTTATGCAGCATTTTTTTACCAGCAAGAAGCGGCCACGAATCACTACTAGTCAAGAAATAGACATTTTCTCTAGTATCATCCAATGTGGGAAACAACTCTTGAGACATGAGGGCATAAGTGCCACAAGTGAAACCCCACAGTGTTGACAGCTGTAACTGATGGTACGCATACTCATTTTCAATGTTTCTGGTTTTTAACCAAGCCTAAACACTTCCCTCCTTAACTAAACTCAATTACAGTTTCACTAATCCTAAATTAACCCATTTTTTTTAAAACATTACAACTGTTAAGTAAACTAGTTTATCTTTAGTTCATTTTTTAAAACACGTATAAGCTATGAAGCAGTTTAACAAGAATGGAAAATGTAGCTGCAGATGATGCATCAGTTCAGCTGTTTTTCATACACTTACATTGACTGATTAGTTTACAGTTGGCCAAATAATTTATGTATGCAACCAGATTCTGTGTGATTTTCTGCCATCTTGCTTGTATAGTTGGAAAGTGGAAAATCTCCTTGATCTCACTCTTCTCTTACCCACTGGGTGCTGATGTAACCCACACAGTTAGCAATGTAGCAGGTGGATCACATAAGCAATATCAAATGAGATATAATGGACATTGCAGAATTACTAATACTACATTCTCTTATTTTGTTAGATCAATAATAAAATTGTAAATATGTATGATACACAGGTAAATACATTTATTCAAACCTTGACATGCTCATACACACTTACCTATCACCTGAGCTCTGTACCATCGTGCAGCATCAAAACGGGCGACACAGGGTTGTCCTATCACAGGGCAGTAGATGCTGAGCTCATCTTCTCCCAGTAATGCTACATCGTTGTAGAATTCCTGAAGCTTGGCTGAGAGCAACATGAACTCCATGTTGTCAGCCTGGTTGTGATGTTGGATGGTATTTGCAGAAAACCCGTAAATGTGGGAAAATTTCAAAAGAAATAAAATACAAAACTCAAACATAAGAAAAAAATATATATTTATGGCAAAAAATAGATCTTTTTTTTAATGTAAACATCTATTAACTATTCTGACATAAAGCAATCTCTGTATATTTAAATTCTATTGCTGGCATCTGAGATTCTTTGAGGATATTACACATTTGTTCGTGTTTGGTACCAGGTGGATATAGAAGTCAGCAGGGTTGCTGATGTGGGACACCACAGCATCAAGCTCTCTGTTGATCTTGGGATTTACAGGAGGGTAGAACTGCAGGGGCCTCCTGTCCATTGTCACTGGATAATAAAACCTGTGAGCAGTTTTTGAAAAACAGAACAAGTTTAGGTCTTTTCAGTTTCAGTCCAACTGAATATAATTTCATCCTTGGTTAAATAAATTTCCTTAAGGAATTTTTGCCTGGCTAACTTGGACATGTATGGGTACCTGGCCACTTCAATGAAAACAAGATACTCTCTGACAGAGATGGATACATCACTGGACTGTTCCATGGGAGCTTTCCGCAGGTCCACCAACAGAAAGTCTCTGTGCTGACCCAAAATCCGCATTTCCACTGATGCGGAGCCAACCACACTGCGGAATTCAACCTGTGCCTCCTTACTCCAGCCCTTTGTCTACACACACACACACACACACGCACACACACAGAAAACTCCTACTATTGCTGCTGTGTTTCAAAACAACGTGCCTCAACAATAACAGAACACTTTTTTCCCCCCAAAACAAGTACATAAAAAAACTAAAATTACAAGAAGCTATTAAAGAAGTATAATGTCTCACTGGGAAACAAACTTAAATAAAGTTACATTTAAGTTATAAACTGTTAAAGGTTAAAATTTATTAGTTTTTATTTGTGCTGACATGTTATAAATGTTACAAGCAGCATATTCACATTTTTTCTTGTGCCTTCTGAAATGCTGGCACTTGAAACTTGCTTAAGTAGCTTATATTTTTTATTATTATATCAATCTTCCAAGAAAACAACCAAGTATCCTTCCAAATACAAATACTTCATCCATCCAGTGGTCTTACCACGTCATAAGGGACCAGGTCCTTGAACGAACATCTGACGGCCAGTGGAGCAATGTTTGACAAGACTGCTTTTACTGCTCGATCCACTTTTCTCAGCTGGTTGTTCACAGCATTCAGTGAAGTCTCAGAGGCCATGTCTTCACTGGTAAATTTATCCACAAGTATACAGAATCAACTAAAGGTCAGAACATAAAACTGCACATACACTATACTTTTGTACCACCTCTCAGATCAAAAACAAATAAACAGTCAACAATAATGGAAATATTTCCATTAAAGCATGCATACTGAGAAGATATTTTACTATATTTTACTACTACTCTTCACTATGTAGCTATGTTCAGGATGTCAGTTACTTAGGGATCAAAGGGAAAAAATCCTGTTCTGGTGCTGGATAAATGGGCAAAAAAATTGCAAAACAGAGGCTTTACAAGTTGGACAATTTCATAACAAAAGGAAACCAGTCGTAAAGCAGAGAGAATGCAGTTCTATGAACTACCACGCACTCCAGACAGTTTTGCAAATCTCATAAACCCATATTTGATTCACAATAGAACATAGAACAATAGCTGCAAGAACATTTTGCAACTAATTAGATTAACTGGAAACAGGTCAGTAACATGATTGAGTCTAAAAAGATCATCTCAGGTTCACTCATCTGTGTGTGTACCTCTTTATGGTGATGGTTTTGGTGAGTCCGTGATCAAGGAAGAAAACTCGTGTACTAGCCAGCTGGGTGACTGCACAAGCTTTCACAGGTTCTAAAGAGCCTTTCTGCAAGATTACAACCACTTTAGCCTGCCACCAGAGTCCCTCCTCACACTTGACAAAGATCAAGGAGTCTGTAAAGGAACCGTGAAACAAAGGAAATAGTCCAACATGCCAAGTATATTTGGAGCCACTCTGAACAAAGATTGTGGCTTGATGCAGTCTCAATATTATATGTTGGGAAACTGAAGAATAATCAGAAAGTGAACAAGGAAGCAGAGTAAAATTATCTGCAATGCAATTTTCCCCACAACATAAAGCCAATTGGAATTAGTCCAAAAATGACCTAATTCCCAAATTACTGGCTTGACAGTTAAAACTTTTGTGTTATCATTTTTTTATTTACATAGCACAACAAAACAGAAGCAGAGTACTTTCCAGGTGAGCACATTTAAATTGAATGGTGTTTTGAGTTACCTAACAGTGGAAGTAAAAATAAATAAATAAATAAAAAATCCACATAATTTAGTTGTCATTATAAAGTATTCAGATTAAGCATATTGATAATGGATTCATTTCATAAAACCCGACATGCTGCTCTCTCCCTAATTGAGCTGCCTCTTAAGTTAAAAGTATCAGTTACAGTGATACCAAATTTTGCAGCATTGCACACCACCATTGCCCGGGCTTGTCTTGTGTGTGCACACTAGGTAATGTAAACACCTACAGTATCATATAAAAATTTATAATATTATTATTGCAGACAATTACATAGAACAGCCCTAATGTGGAATATGTTCAAGTGAAATTAAACTTCTCACACACGTATGAACAAACCTGTCTCCACTGTGTCCTTTATAGTGAAGCTACAACCATCTCCGCTGCAGAGTTTGTTGATTTTGTTCGACACCATCTCACATTCCCGCTTTTCAGATACATACCGGATATAGAAGTGACTTGGATTCACAATGTGGGTTACCACGACCCACTGTGTGACTACAGAATGAGAACAAAGACGGTGTAAATTCATAGTGCATCTACTTATGTTGATTTTATTTTATGTAAAATTTAATGTCTAATTTTTTTTTCTGAACACAAACATATTAATTCCTTACCATTTCTCTTATTTGAAGAGAACTGATGTTTTCTTCTGTTATTTCTCTTTTTGTCACCAGCCAGTTCAGGCCCAGTTGGCGGGAGTGCTACAGGAAGCATTTCAAACTGATTAAAGTGTCTTTTCTGCCTCCGTTTTAAGATTCTGTTTTGTTCTCGCATTGTTTAACCCTTTAACAACGACTATGTCGCCACTGACTTTTTTTTTTTTTTTAAACTTTATTTTACCAGGTAAATGTTTGAGAACCAGTTCTCATCTTTTAAACGTCCTGCTGTAAAATAAAAAATAAATAATTAAGTGAAATTACCATAATAACCACCTGTTGGCTATGGAGCACAATTTCTCAGATTTCAGAAACCATTTGGATTTTTGTAGGACAAACTGTCGCGTAATTACGGTAAAGGAAAGTGTGCTTGTGCAAACCTGTCGGTGGTTATATGCTGTGTTAAAGGGTGAATTGGTGACGAGAGCTCAGTATTAAAGGGTTAAGAAAATCAATGTCAAAAATGGACTAATGACTAAGCCACACACCTTGCTCTTGTCCCTCATCTAAAAACTCCTCAATAATGATATCTGGGCTTCCGAGGTCTGAGGCTGCGCTGTGTTGAGAAAGCCTGCGATGAGACCTTGGAGAGAGGCCTCGTGTTGAGGAACTGTTAGCCCTTGAACTCTGCTCACACTGCTTTTGTGGGGTGGGGAGCTTGTCACTGTATGGAATACAGCCAGTGTTCCTGTCATCTGCACGCTTACAGTGAGACTTTCTGTTAAAGCTGCCTGGCTGGTAGCTTTGGGGTGTGGACTGAGTCAGCCTACAACAAATTTCACAAATTAAGACCCATTCCAAAATTAAAAAGGCAAGGCAAGGCAGATGGCACCAGCAATGTACTGAAAACGTGTACTGAACACGTTTTACACTAGAACCACTTATTTACACACAACAACCTACAGTGGAGCAATGCCATGCGTTTAACAACAGTATACTATTACACAGATGAAAGGAACTCTCCTCATAGACCATGACTATAGTCGGGGTTCTAGCTAGCAGTTGATCACCAGCACTCCGCCTGGCTGAGATACTATCACGCCGTGCTGAGAATTTCAGCTGTTGGAATAGATCACTACCATCGCAGTTAGCTAGTGGGTACATCCAGTAGCACCAGCAAGTGGTCGTTTGGTACCGATAGTGCCGGTCAGTGAACTTTTTCTAGCTACAATCCTGCTATAGTACTCTGCTCAAGTCCCTTGCTTTTTTATATTTTGCATCCAAAGAGCCAGAAGACCATACATACATTTCAATTTCCCTATGAAAATCTAAAGAAACAAAATGTTACTCAAGACTTGCACAGTACTATATAGTAAAGATGGCTGCAAATTAAAAAAAAAAGGCAATCTGCCATATTTAATGTGTGTCTATACAATGTGCTGAGTATAAAAATCTATGGAACGATATTTTATGCTAAAATGCTAAAAAACAGAAGCAAGTCTTTTTGTCAGTTTTCATCCCAAGGCTTAAATCAGTTCAAAAGGCATACTGGATACAAAGAGATAGGTTTAGCACTCACTCTTTGGGGTCACCGACTTCCATCTTCAAGGACAAAGCCAAATTACCATTCAGACACTCTAACTGAAAAACACAACTAAAACACAAACACAGATGCCCTTATTTTATGTAGAGACAAAGTCTGTCACTCATGCATTTACACCTCAATAAATTTGTAGTCTTTTGAGCTAGTCTAAGTCTACAGAAAGGCCTGGAAAATAGACCTCTTAATGTGCAACATGTCCCTACAAAATCTACAATAAAATAATGCAAACAAAAACATACATCAGGTTTAAAATAACAAACCTCATTCCAGTCCCCATGTTAATGCACTTCATATCAAATGGCTGGTTATCCACAGGAGCCTGCAGCGTCTCTAAAACCTATAACACACACAGAAGCGGCATCATTGATTTGCTAGAAAATAAACATAGCAGCAGGCAAAGTGAGATCAACTTGGTACAAGTTTTACTGCATCTGACATGTACCGTGTGCTTACTAGGGAGAATATGTCAGAATGTATATAAGAATAACAATCATACCTTATCAAGTGTGCAGTACTGCTTCAGAGAGGGGACACGGCGCACTTCTCTGGCCATCTGCATGGTAATCTCCAATGCCTTTATGCGTTCCTGGACAAGGCACACTGCAGCTTGGCTGGCTGAGAATTCTGTCTCCAGTTTAGTCAGCTGGCTCAACTGTGTAATCTTCCTGTTTGGGGGTGGGGGGGTGAAAACATGTTTCACTACAGAAAATGTTGTAATACAACTGTTCACCTGATGATAACTCCTTTTTGATTTTCCAAAAAAAAAAGAAGACATGGGGTCATTCCCATTCTAATAAAGTGAATACAGGAGCTCATTAAAGCCTTCCTACTGAAGTACATTTAGACTTAATATCCATACCACTTTTGAATAGCATGAAAAGCCTTGTTTGCAGCTTGCTTGATCTCGCTCTCCAGCCGAGCTTCTTCTTTCTTCACTTGTTGTTCTAGCCCAGTTGTCAGTGTCTGCTCAAATGAAAAACACACATTTGCAAATCCAACAGCACCCACAATCTTATGTCAACTGATGGTATTTCTTCTTGGAAAGTTGATGGTTATATTCTACAAGGTGTGTGCAGAATTTTTTGTAATCTACAACACTGTTTCCATTAAAGTAGTGTATAAAACAAAAATCATGTAAATACTTTGAACTTGAAAAATAAAGACATCAAATTCTCTGAGAAATCTGATTTTAAAAAAAATAATAAATTTTAGATCAGCCCATTTCAGAAAAGTCATCATCTCTGCTTTTAACAAAGAGAACAACTGCTGTAGCTTTGAAAACAAAATGTTGTTCC
>VUQJ01007226.1:19579-36031 GCA_015108635.1 Andinoacara biseriatus | reverse complement strand
GGGCAGAGTGTGGAAGCTTTCTGCTTCAGTACAGGGAAGCCATAACGTCTGTCTCACACTTTCTGTCTCAATCCAAACTGAAGTGCATGCTGCACACACCTACAGCGTTCCAGTCGGCACATGCCAGTGGCGCAGACCGGCTACCATGCCCTGCCTACAGCTGCAGCAAGGGCTTTGAACCTCATGATTAGCAAATACAGCAGGAATCGAGCAGATAATGAAACCAGATATCCCCTCCCCTCCATGCCCTGCTCCAGCAGTAGCCAAGGCCTGCTACTCCTCACACAAGAGATGCACTATTGAGAGAGTTTCTCCCTCACTCTTTCACTCCCCCTCATTCTTTTATTCCTCCCTGGTCCTCGTTCTGCCAGTCGGCAAGGCGAGATGCCAACCTCTCCCCAAAAGCTGGGCAGAGTGCCCTCACCCTTTATGCAAATGATTCACCACTAGCCCAACGCACACATTCATTCTGTGCCCCCACCATCACCTACTCCTCCATTCCTTCATTTATTCCTTTCACCTCTTACTCGGCGATCCTTCTCTCGCTAACACTTTCCCTTTCCTGCACTTCATATTGTTGTTGCACTTCAACTATCCCTCCCTTTGCTTTTTGCTGCTTCACTCACACTCTCACCCCTACCAATTGCTTGAGCTCCCTCTTTCTTTCAGTTGCTATCCATCTTCTAGCATCTCTCACTCCTTTCACTGTGGAAACTCCTTTTCTCGCTGCCGCTCCCTCGCACAGCTTGACTCACCCAGATTCAAACTTGTACACTCATTCCTCGGCCGGTGCCAGACAGGCAAGTGCAGAAACTGGCTTTACTCTCTCTCTCTCTCTCGCTCGCTCGCTCTCTCTCGTTTTTCCTTTCTCTCGCTCACACAGCCACTCATGCTGTAACTCATGCCCTGGTTATATTCCTTAAAGGGAAAGCATCTCTTCTTTATCTTTTACAGTTTTTATACCCAATATATCACCTGTCAGCATTTAGCGCTAAGTGGATGGTTTGAAATGTTTATCCATATATTTCCAGTGAATTTATTACCTAGTTCTGTGTGACTGATTGCTTCCTTGATTTTTCTTTGAGTCATTGTTCAATCCATTAACACTCTTGTTTAACAAAGTAAAAAAAAAACACATCAAGGAAATTAATTTTGACATAATTACATGCTTTAACAGGGGCAATATTCTCCTTTTATATTGTGATATAGTGCATAATTTCCAAGATTACAAGTGTAGTAAACAACACTTTCAAACTGTGGGTAAAACAGCACCGATTCCAAATTTGCTGAATTAAAAAGAAATACTAAGAACAGAATTTTGTCACTACATTCGATACAATTCAGCTATCTGATAGTTGGTTAACAGTCAAATAGTCTAAAAACTGTTCTTACAATTCATAACTGTATTTGTAAAAGTGAAAACACATTTTTATCTTTAAAAAAAGATGAAAAAGAGACTTTTATGGAGGAAATGCAAACAAAGCCTGGTGACCACATGTACAGTCAGAACAGCAGAAATGTTTGGATCACTGACCCTTTGACATTACAATCCAATTTCCACATCAGCTCCCTATCAGGAACACTGAAGCTTGGAGATTTAATTCTGCTTATCATATGAGTTGGAGTTTTGCCCTTCATAGGTTGGCACTCTGAGAGTTAAACGGTGCCCGCTCCCTGTGGCATGATATGAACTGGGCCTCTGCCCGCTCACTCTTGCTCGTCTGCACTGGGTCGGTGTTAGGGGTTAAGAGTCAGTGACTGCTCCAAGTGGCTTCCTATGTGACTCTGATCCCATTAGGGTTAAAAGGTGGCTGTTCCATATGGCCTCCTGAGAGCTGGGTCTTAATCTCTGCAATGCTTGACAGGGTTTGGGTTAAATGGAAACAGACTCTTGATAGCAAGTTATGCATTTCTCTGAGCTGGCAGTTTGAGGGTTAAAGGTCGCTCTGCCCATTTTGCCTATAGGGCAGCCACAATGCCAAAAACTGAGGACACAAGCACATGTGAGGCGAGAAACAAAGGGCCCTCAACCACAAACACACACACGCAGAGACACAAATCATTCTGAAACTTTAATCCTCTCAAACCAATGCTTTTCTTTTTTAAAGATGAATCTTTCATAAAAGCCAAGGGTAGGACAGACAGACACACGATGCAGACGGGCGCCTCTGGGAGAGCGTGTGTGCAGTTATCTCCTCTGTGACCACGCTTATTGACTTCCCCAGCCTAAACTACCACCTCTCTCAGACCTCAGGAGCACCACAGCACCACAGGCAGACAGCCATAAGTACATGTCCTCAGAGGGGACATAAAATGGCGGGAACCCACCTCGATAAAAAGGCACCTCACAGCCTGGGAGGAAAAAATAAGGAGGGAACAAAAAAAAAAAAGAAAGAAAAAAAAAGCTGTATACTGATCCAAGCTTTAAATTGAGTTAGAGTTTCATATATACCAACTGTGCATATGCATTTGATTTTTGCAGTTTTTATTAAAAATGCAATTTTCTCCACTCTAATTTATAGAGCAAAACTGCAATTATGAAAGTACAATTTAAAACAAAAGAACAGTATATTCTTTTACGCCGCAGTATATGGAAATAACTACATAATAGCTCGCATCTGGTTGATTTATAGGTGGTATTTTGCAATTGCCCTTAGCTAGAAAATCCCCCTATTGTGTTGAGCGATGGTATAACATGTAAGTGGAGTACTGTTTACATGTAACCAAATGGGCTCTTGCTGCCCTTAAACTGAATCATGCCAGATGTGTTATTTTTTTCCCTCTCTCAGCTTTATTGTTCTAAAAACAACAAAAAAATATTTCTCACTTCAAGAAAATGATTCATTCCTGCAATATTATTTTTAAGCAAACGTTACAGTTTCGCAGAGACTTGATAAACCTTCAGCAAAACCGGTCCGGTATGAAACAACAGGCAGTCTCCATTTATAAACATGTGATTGTATGAAAAGATAGTATCACGGAAAAGTGAGCCAGAAGGAAAGAGCTGGACTGAAAGCAGCAAGAGCTGCCACGTCAGATGCTGCTGAAGCTTCTTGGCTGTCAGGACTGAAAGACACACACGCTGAAAGACACGCACACACACACACACACACGCACACACACACACACACACACACACACATACAACTGCAGCATGGCCTCCACAGACGCACACACGGGCGCACACACACACAGAGACACACCACTAACTCAAAATGCATACACGCACGCACACACAAAGAAGGGTTTGCCTTTGCAGTGCTGTTTGGGGAGTTGGAGTCATCAGCCAAGCCTGACACCCTTGCTCAGTGTAGCCATCACCGCTGTCTTTCTGTGAGTCAACATGGATGGAGCCGCTCCATCAACAACACAAGCCGGCCCTAATAATAAAACGAGCAAATCCCTCGCTCCAGTTTGCCTGCCATACGCCAGAGAGGGCCTGCCCGGGGTCTGATCATATCCTGTTAGGATTGCTTCTGGATTTGCACTTATAATTTGGTTACACTCTTCAAGCATTTAAATAAATATTTTGCTTTCCTAACTTTAGCATGGTATTCAAATACTTTTAAAAATGGCTATGACCAGATTGTCGTAAACAGTATATGCAAAACGTTCAAACATTTATTCACATGCACAGTGAAGAAAGCACAGAATGCCCTGGATCAAATGCAAAATAGGATTTGGCCTCATCTTTATTTAGGCTAGCTTTCCCATTCCTGGAGAAATTGCATTATTAAACACAACAACACCATTGTTTCAGAAAATTTTAGTGGGGCTTTCAGTTTTATGCATTTCCAGAGAGGAAAATCAAAATGTGAACACCGTTTTTCACTCTGAAGCAGAGAAAAGGCTCTTGTGCAGAGATTTGATTCTCCAGATAGCACTTGGCACCGTTTGCCTACTCTAAGTACTGTAATATGGTTATGATGCATTAGCATTCCTTCACATCACCAAAGAAACCCAATATGTGTATATCAAGTATTTTAGACAGTGGAGGAACAGAAAAGAGGCCGAACAAGAAACAGAGAAGGGGAGGAGGTCTAGAAGATGGAGAGCCAGGTAAAGGATTAGCATTAAAAGGCGATAGGGAGTAAAAAGTTGCCTGATGAGCAGCATTCCAACGGACAAAGCCTGGTGAATGGTGAAACTGTTTTAGATAGCTTGTGCTGTTCTCAGGAGAGGCAGACAGGGAGTTAGTAAAGTGGCTTTTAAGCTCACCAAATCCAACATATCCTAGATAAGACTATGGCTCCTCCTGAGGGAACGAAAGAAAGGAGAGGAGGCTGGAAAGAATGAGGTAAAATAGAGAAAGAAATGGTTGAAGTAACAGATGTAATGAGAGCAAAAGAGAGCTGGGGGAGTTGAGGGATGATAGAGGAAAAACAAAGATAGGCAAATACATCTATGAAAAAAGGCGCAGTTTTGCGGAAAACAGGAAAAGAAAATACAAAGAAATGAGGTGTATGAAAGTGAGAGGGTATTTCAAATGAAAACACATGTGCATTTTGGTGTTGGTTGATCCCGTCTCATAGAGTGCAGTGAATGAACCCGAAGACACCGAGCGGCCCTGCCTTCGTCTCCAGCAGGATTTTATCACCTGCATGAAAAGCAGCTTGAATACACATTGGCCAACATCATCAATCTCCGCTCGGCTGTGTTATAGGAGGACCCTGTGCAGGCTTTTTATGTACTTTTTAGTGCTTGGATATTTTTCAGCTAACAAACTCATGAAGTGAAGTTGCAAAACCGCCTTCAAAACGCGCAAAGTCTTACACACATTTACAAATCCTTTTTTTTTTTCTCACTAAAAGAAAAAGTCAAATTTTCCCATCTTTCTGGATAAAAGACAAGAGGCAGGTGCACACACACACACACACACACACACACAGGCCAGAAAGCAGAGAGCAAACAAACAAGGGTCCATTTTAATCATCCCTAACTTGTTTATTTAGCACTGGTAAGGATTTAACTTATAAACCTATTAAACTCTATTGCAAAATTCCTTCTTTTCAACTGTAGAGAGAACATTCAAGCAGTATTAATTCCTCTGCTGGGAAAAGGGACAGCCTTTTCCCGGAGCAATCCATAACATCTGAATATAAAAATAAATATGAAGAGCGGGCGCGCTCTTAACCCCAAAGTGAGGAGGGAAAAAACCTGCCGGGAAGTTTGATGGTGGTGTATGTTTTTCCTCTGTTTCACTAGTGTCTGGGAGAACTGTTTCCTCCGTGGAGTTACTCTCACTGTGTTTGAGTAAACTGCCACGATTTCTCTTTTTGCTGACCTCCTTCTTATTATTTTTAATCAGTCTTTTGATTAAGGTTGCCCTATTCTATTCCTGTCTTTTTTTTTTCTTTTTCTTTTTTTTTAATCTTTTCCCTCACTCCCTCTCTGCCTCTCTCGCTCTCTGCTGGACGCCCCAGTGCCAGTTAACACACCACAAGCCAGAGGGAGGACCGCAAGAATGCTTAAATCAGCATAATTAGGCCTGTGTGTACTTTAAACACACACGTTTCCCCCAGTCCTGGACCCCTGCCACCCGTACACCGCTGTGTACGCAGCCACGGCCTGTCTCTTTGAGTCAATAAACACAAACATATCAGCAGTCAGTCTCACAAACGTTTACACAGTATACACAGACATACATATGCAATACATGAGGTGAAAAATGATGCAGTATCCTTCTTCCACCCAAACGAAGCTACCTCCCTCATAGAGCTGTCACCCCACCACCACCACCACCCCCTCCAAACCACCATCACCACACTAACACAGTTTGACCCTTTACACTGCGTAGCTGAAGGGGAGGAAAGAAAATGTGTTGAATATGGGGGCTCTGCACCAAAAAAAAAAAAAAGTTGCACGTCCGCTCAAACATTTCCATAAGCAAGCCGGTACAAATTAAGCACGAGCATGCACTGAAACAATGGCAGGGATCTCGACTGGGTTTGCGGTTTTGTCCCACACACATCTGTATGTGTTTTAGGTTTCAGTGGTGCATTAACAAACAACAGCCTCCCAGCGAATCCAGGGTGCCGAGCCGCATATGGGGATTATCAGTAGTCATTACAGACCATTTAATAGCAATCACCATAATCAAAAATGAATCAGTCCTATCATGAGAATTTTGGATGGCTAATATCACTGCCTGAGCAGATCATACTAGTTAAGATGGAGAACCGATTAGACAACATTTGGCATTTCACCTTATTTAAATCATCACACGGAGACCCGCACGCTCTGCAAAGCAGCTTATTGTTGTCTTTACCGACCCCTTTTTTGCTGTTTGTTAGAATATCTCTATAACAAGCTGACACCCATGAACATTTATCACAAAGACACTCGCAATAGAAAAGTCTGAAAGTCAGCAGCTACACAGAGTTCAGAGGCATCCAATCAAAACATCACACTCCCTCCCTCAGGAGTATAAACACTGACTGCTCCCGAAGAAGCTTCAGGTGCAGACGGACCCTGCGAGTGCGGCCTGCACTTGCACAAACAGCTCCAAACGCAGCAGAACTGAATCTTGTAAATCAAATAAGAGGGCGAGTGCCAAACATAAAAGGCTGGATATGCTTTAATTTATTCTGTATTCTAATTTCCTCCCTGAAGTTATACGCAGACAACAAGGACCTCATGAACTGTGATAAACTTTTTCTCTGACTTTGGAAGAACAGTGGCGTTACCATAGAGTTCATATGTCATGCAAGCAAAACATGGACTTAATTTAATTTCCATTTTTGACATCACCAGTCTCAAACACAGATAAATCTTATATGGCCTGAGCTTAATTTCTGGAGAGAGTGATCAGAACACTATGCTCAGTCCGCTTTAAAATAAATAAATAAATATGTTGTCAGCAGCATTTGATCAAAGTGGTGTGATACTGTTTATATGAGGGTACAGAGTGAAAACTAGCCACAAAGAAGCCACTCTCTGTGTATCTCTCCCTGTGTCTGTGGCCTCTTTCTCTCTGTCTCACACACACAGGCACACACGCACGCACACGCACACACACACACACACACACACACACACACACACACACACAGAGGCATGAACACACTCATTTCTCTGTTTGTGTGCTCACACAGCTGTGGATCTTGTGCCGGGTTCAACCAAGGTAAAGATATGGTATATTACGCAATGGCTTATAGATTTTTCCACCCCTGGCGAGCTGCCAGTGCTCTCAACAGGAGCGAGAGAGAGAGACAGACAGAGAAAGCGAGAATGAGAAAATCAGAGAGCAGCACACTTTGTTCCACAAAGTCTGGCTCACTAACTGGATTCACTGGCTGCAGTTGGAACTACAGACCTCTGTGACCAGGAGTTACACTGTGGACACGGGGCTGAACAGAAATGTGCATGCATGTTGATAATACTAGGAATTAAAATTGTTGGTGCATCCGTAACGTATGTCAGATATGTTTGTTTGCCCCGGCTGATTTTTCAGTTAACGTCCCCATGGCTGCTGCAGCTCGCCCCTGCTCTAACTCGCACAACTGCACACAGAGCGCAGTCAAAAAGAAGTGACCTCAGGCTGTCATTCAACACAGTGGGCTGTCGTGCCTATATAACCTGCCCTATACATTGCTATCAATAACAATTTAAAAATACAGTAAACACATTGGCGCAGGCTTTAACGTGTGGAACAGTAGCCAGTGATTGCTTTCTCTACATTTAATTCAAAAGCCCTATACTTTTATGATTTGTTTGCTTAAGGAGAGCGCCAACTTTTTCGACGAGGAAAAACAATCACAAGACTGTTTTTAGTGGGGGGAAAAAAAAGCACAAATAAATGCCTCTGACGTGAACAACAAAAACGCTAATGTGCACACATGACAGACATTTCAGCGCAGACTACTTCCAAAATGAGACTTGGAAGAGTCCGCAAGAGTAGCCCAATCTGTTTTGAATCTGACGCTCGCCTGTCAGGATGATCAATCAGAATGTTTTCTTGATTTACTTACTGAGTACGTGACATGCATATGTTAATGAAACTTGTACTCTTCTCATATCAGCGCTGTCCATATTTTCCCGCCTGGATTAAGGAGGGAGCCATACTGTTCACACGCAAGGAAACAGAAATGCTTTCACTGAGCTGATTTGGCCTAGATCTTACTCATGAAGGTTTCCCCTACGCTTTTAATTGGGCTCTTGATGCTCGAAATAGGGTATACTTCCTCTAATTAGCTATATCTATAGCGTATGGGAGGGTGATGAATGCATGCATGTGTAAAATCCTCTTTTGAGCAACTCCAAACTAACTAAGAGCTTTAATTTCACGCTAGGCTGCATTGTCCCATTCAGTGGGGTTACCCCCACAAAAAAAAAAAAAAGCCTCTGAGAAAATCAAAAAGAACGAAAAACACACCAACGGGTCACACAGGAGGGGGATGGAGTAACATACAGAGAGAGGGAGAGACAAACAACAACAACAACAACTAAGCTCATCCTCAAACAATGCCGATCTCTCACTAACCGTTACTTCTCTTTTAAAGGGAGCTAATTGAGAAGGTGGAGGGCTGAAGAGGAGAAGAACGAGAAGGAGAAGCGGGATGAAGGTGAAGGGGAGTCGGTCCCAGGCAGCTGCAAGAAGAGCACACTTCACTGGCTCTTGCATCTTCTCATATCTTGATTCTTTAGTGGTTTCTCACATTTCCACCATCTGATGATTTCATCCCTTTGCTGGCAAACTAAAGTCTTTTCACGTTAAATGACTGTAAACTGCTAGTTGTTGCACCTCTGATTCTGAAACCTGAGAAAAAAAATAACAGTCTTGCACAGGGAGGATATGCAATTATCAGTCAATCACACAAGCACTTTACACACTTAATTCGTACCCCAGCCAAGAATAAAATTATATCGCATAGTGAGCATAGCAACAATAAAAGCTCTGAGGGACAATTGTGCAAATTTGATTTTGGAGTAGTTTCTACCCTCATGACAAAAACTGGCAAAGGCTAAAGTGGGAGCAGCGTTCCCAGTATCAGCACAGTAAGCTGCTGCTGCTCCTCAACATGTCTGTCTATCAGTATATAACATTACGTGTGTGTTCATTCTCTTTTCAGATGTGTGTGTGTGTGTGTGTGTGTGTGTGTGTGTGTGTGTGTGTGTGTGTGCACGTGTGTGTGTGTGTATCTTTGTGCATACATGTGTGAGCAGTATGGTAAACAAAACTATCTCAGACCAACATAAGACCGCTATAGGGCCTGCCTGCTACCACTGGCCACAGATCAACCTAAACCTAATCCACACTAGAAGGCAGAGGACAGGGGGGAGGTAACATGTGCACACGGACACACATAAACACGCACATATCGGCCACACAAACACATGCTCATCCATCCAGAGGACAGCCACCTATTACCCGACTGTGCCAAGTGCCTCAGTTAAGCATGATAAATCCATTTTCTATGGGCAGTTGGAAAGACTGCACAGATAAAGGATAAGCAGAGCACCACAGTGTTGGATTTAAATCACCTCCAAGACAGATTCACTCACATTCAAACAAACACAGACTGTCACAGGAGGACTGTCCAGGAGCTACTTTGGGGTTTTGTGTTGGGGCTTTTTCGGCCCTTCAATAGCATTTTTTTGTGATGTTACAAACAAAAACTAATAATTATAATATGGATAAGCATTTGATGCCTTGCATGTGATTTCACAATTTCAATAACAAATAAACTTAATTAAGGCTCAAATCAATCCCCCACATAGATCAAGCACGTTTATTGGTAGCCTGTGATCCAAATGCATTTAGACATTGTTTAACATCAACATGTGCCATTTCTTACTCCCAAGCACTCTTTCCTTCGTCCCTGCCTACAACCTCTCACTCGGGGCCAAGCACTGTAAGCCGGACCTTGTTTGCCTCCAGCAAAGGATGAATAAGTAAAAAGAACACAGTGTACCCCTGGGTTCTGCCTACAACTCACTGCCGGCCGGTCTGCCTGCCTGCCCTCGGCCTGCAGTTGGCAGGCCATTTTCATCCTGCTCACCGTCCACTACAACAGAGCTGTGCTGTGCCTACTAACTAGCTCTGTGTGCGCAGGATTATAGTGCATGTGTGTGGTGCAAAGTGATGCCGGTAAGACTTGGTATGTTACCAGATCATGCAGGCCCACCTCGGCTTACACCAGTAGTCACTGACCGGGCCCAGTGAAACCAGAACCTACGCTGACGCAGGAGAGCCACGGCCCAAAACGGGACGGAAAAAGGAGTACTCTAGGTACACAAAAGCACACACAAGCTGGTAGTTAGCTCTGATGGCATAGGCCTTGAACATTTGACCTTTTGTGACAGTGGTGAGGTGGCAACAAAGAAGAACTGTGTATAACTTTGGCTTAAGTACGAGTGTTTGATTTGGGAGATATTAAGGACAGCATAACTTTATAAACTGCCTGTATGAATTTCACAGATATTGTCACATTTACTGTATGCTGCTCCATATGCAGCGATTCACGTGGCTGTTTTGTTGCGATAAAAAAGGCTTTTATCTCTATCACCAAAGAGTCTGCAATATCTTCCCTTCTTTTGCTTTTTTTTTTTCTGGTGCTTTTGCTATTACTTTATGGCACGGCTACTGTAGCCTGTGTAGATTTCCCTTCGTGCTTCTAATTACTCGGCCAATCAAGCATGGCCGACTAAATTTCAAGGACTCATTTGAAGTCCAAATCTAAAACCTTTAAGAAGTGCGTATAATTGGACATAAATCGCGTATGAGCGCGAATCAAGCGAGCAAATAAAATCTTCTGCGTGTGAACCGTGAGGGAAACAGTTAAACAATGTCCCCGCACATTGTTAAATATCTCTTAGTTTGCAGCAAAAGCTTCGGAAGTTGGCGTTAGCAGCCCGCCTCATTTGGATAAACGGGACTTAACTGGAGTCTGAAATAACTGATTTCAAAACGCGGCACATAAAAGTTTTAATTAACGACCCCCCTACCCCTCCCCACCCCCAGCCACCTTCAAACTTCATTAAAACTTTATGCAAATGCATTTCTGTAACAGGGCTGTGAAACAATGCCACGCGGCCGCAAAAGAAAAAAATCCTGGTAATGTTTGGCAAGTGCACATGCACCACTTTGGCTCGTCGGTCCGTCACCTACCAGGCCATTCCAGCAAAGCTTTTATCAGCATTAATAATACATTGGAGATTGTTTACACCAGTTTTACATGTTTTCTGTGATTTGTGAATTATTTACAGGACAGTGATTAAGAACAAACTCTTAATGGAGTCACTGGACGACTATGGGTGGATGGTTAGACTACAAGCAATCTACGTTACGCACGTCAGCATCCGTCGTACATGTGTGCGCAGATGTTAGGACATCCAAATAAAGAGCAACGACGGGCAGTCCGGGTTTGTAAAGCAACAGAAGGATAATTAAAGACCAGAGCAAAATTGCAAATGTTTAAGTCACGTTTAAAATACAGGTGTGAAAAAGCAGGATGCACGGGCGTCTTTAGGGTTAATCTTTGACTGGTGTTATCTTAATGTACTCTACATCCAAACACGAGCGCTCAAGGAGATATGAGAGAATGCAAACAAAACAGCTTTGCTTGATATCTGTCACTAGACCCGTAGACGCAGTAACAGCAGCCTAAGCAGATCAATATGTATCACGCATATGGGCAGCACGAGTCCATGCGGCGCTCGTGTGAGAGGATCTGCTGCCAATTAATTTTAATTAATGGAAAGAAAGAGGAAACTCGATGCGGACCTCGCCTCATACCACCAGGCTTGGAAAATTATCTGTACTAAATATGCAGTAGGGCTGTTGGATTTATTTTACGGCGCAAATCAAACGGGCTATTGATTAGAAAATGTCCTTCTCACTGTGTAAAACCTGCCGACGCCATAAAGGTCAAGAGAGAGCAAGAAGAAAAAGAGAAAGGCGCGATTTTATGGATGCCTGTGAGTCTATGATATATATATATATATATATATATATATATATATGAGAGCGCTGTCCTTCAGTTTTTTTCGGAGTCAGAGAAACATGCTGAGGTCTGGTCAGAAGGCCTGAAATAACACTGAGAAGGAACCCTGCATGTTTTCCTCGGAGCTCTCGAAACCAGACTGTTCTGTTTAAGGAAAGGAATGATTACAATTCTCTGCTCCATTACAAAAGGGTGTGCAGCTACAATATGATCTCAAATAATTTTTTGCAAAACGTATGAATATTGCAATAGAGCACTTTAGGGAACTAATAGAAGCGCAAGGCTGCAGGCCGTGACCTTCCTGTATCATTGAAATGTAACACGCAAGCTTGAAGACAAACTGATTTTTTTTAACCTAATGCCAAATTAATGCGTAAAAATTATACATCATAAGCCTTATAATTGACATTTCTTACACTGTAGGCTATAACTTACGGGTAACTGACGCTTAAATTATAAACATAAAAAAATCATTGCTTACTGATAAATTGGCCAACTGATATTAAAAGGTAATTATTAACTTCACCTTTAAATACGAGCCTGGTGGTGAAGTGCCTGCATATAAAAACGGCTTTTATCCCGGTGGCTGAATGTGATAAGCCGAGCGGCAGAAGGGAAAAACGGACCTGCGGCGGCCTGGAGCAGCAGGCTCGGCGCTCCTGTAGTTCTCATCTGTTAACTCCGCAGTGCCTGTATTAATATCACTTTAATAAACACAACTTTAAATATATATGCTTTGTCGGGGACAAAAACTGCGGCGCTGTAAAGAAAATTAAAAAGGTCATTTACAGCGTGACCTTTGAGCTTGTCAGCCGTGTGATATGATCTGTTTTGATTTACAGATTAAAGCTCATTACACACTGAAACAACACATACGCAACACATACAGAAAACATATTTACTGTTATGAAAAATAAAAGTAAAAGTAAAAATAAGATCTACCTCACTTCTGTCCCAAAAAAAAAAAAAAGTTTTAAAGGTTGTCTTGGTCCAGTATTTTCACTTAGTTTAGAGGTTATTTCTAGTGTACATTTCACAGATATATATCTAAGGAAAATTATGGGGTATGAGGTGAAACAAGATAATACAGAGTTTCACTGCATAGTGGCAGAAGTGCGTAGAGGAAATGAGGCTTGAAAGGTCAAAACTAAGTCTGTAATTTCGAATTTAAGTGAAAACTTGTGAGCTAAATATTCAAAGGCCTTCCTAAAGGCTCCAAGTTTTTGTTTTTTTAAATAATGCATTAAAGCAAAAAAAAAAGAAAAAAAAAAAGAAAAACTTTTGTTCCTCCGTAGAACCTCTGCCTGATCCACGGCCTTTAAAACTGACAATGCAACATTTTCTAACCGGCAGAATCCCTTCAAAGCTTCAACCTATACTGACTTTAAAGTATATAATGAATTTGTAAATAACACGTAGTGCTTCTATTGCTAATTTAAAGGGCACCTCTGTTTTGTCATTAATCAAACTGACACCACGCAGCTACGACTTTGCATACACACATGCACACTTGCCCACAATTTCTCGTTTTGCAATAAAAAAAATAAAAACATTTTTCTTTTATTGCAGCGCGATGGTGCTGTTGCTGAATATGCGCCATTTGCATATTATATTATAATTATTTGCATCTACGCCGTGACCCTGAAAGGCCACCGCGGCTGAAGACTGGTAGACCTCCCTACAGTGGTAAGTCAGAAACCTTTAAAAAAAAAACAAAAAAAAAAACGAACAGGTTTTACTACTCAAGAAGCAGTATTAAAGCTCGTTTATGATACTTGTGGATAAAACCAGTTATTGCCTCTGTTTGTTTGGAATTAGTCGCAAGCGGTCGGGACACCCAGCCCCTCTTCCCCTTTCTTCAACCTCCGTTTTATATAAAATAGATTTGGGAGAAGCGCCATTTTCTCTCCAAACCATGCGCAATGAGACGCGCAAGAAAGCCCGTTGGAGGAGTGCCATTAAAAAGAAAGGGGGAGAGAGAGCGCGCGAGAGAGGGGGAGAGAGAGAGGGAGGTTAAACGCTATCGGGGAAAAGAGAGTAGAGTTGGGAAAAGGTCCTTCGTACGCAGCAAATGACAAGCAGCAGCGCGACATACGACACAACACTGTAACCACATACAGTAGAAACAAACCGGAGGCGCACTACACCGGGGGAAAAAGCAATAAAGAGGAGCATAAAACGGCGATTTTCTTCCATACCTGTGTCAAGCAGTAAGGGGAGTACATGGTGGAGTCTAGAGATGAAATTTGGAGTTGTTGATAACAAAGTTGGATGGAGGTTCGCTGCGGTGCCGCATTGCAAAGCCGCTGTGGCTCAGTCCAGGCTGTAACCCCGCCTCACTTGCAGTGAAAGCTCCGCACTAACTTTAGAGGAAAGTTTTTGCTGCTCTCTCTCCCTGCCTCCCTCCCTCCCTCATTCTCTCTAACGCTCCCTCTCTCTCTCCCTGCCCGCTTTTTTTAATCAGATCGTGACAAACCTAACATTATGTTTAAAACGATCGTTTTTTTTCTTTTTTTCTTTCTTTTTTTTTTTAAAAGAATCAACGCTTCGCTAAATCCCCCGAAGAAAAGTCGCTTGAGCTACAGTATTCCTACAGTACTATAGGGGCTTATGTGCGCCTCTGATACTGTGCCGGGAGAGCACTCAGCTCCTCATATCTTAAAGTTATTCTTTTTAAAATACTTTTGGAGCAAGTGCCTTATGGCCTTTCACTTACATTTTACTTCATGATTTGAATTTTTTGGAGGCGAAGGCTTCATAGGCTTTTAATTGTTAAGTATCTATCTATCTATCTATCTATCTATCTATCTATCTATCTATCTATCTATCTATCTATCTATCTATCTATGTTTGCAGTTTCTTGGTAGAGACCCTGGTCATGTTTAAAAATATCTTTTTTGGTGCAGGGATATTTACTTTGACAAAACTCTTAAAAATCTTTGCCAATCACTTGTGTTTGCCAGACACACAAGTGATTGAGGTGGCAGATTTCCTCAAAAAGATCCCTTTTCTGCTTTCATATCCTTTGCTCTTATGAAGAATGCAGAAGCAAACCAAAAGTGTAACCAAAATAGCAAGAAAAAAAAAACATTTTAAATTTACAACTCAGATTATGCTGTGGTCTTTTGTCAGCCAGTCATCTGGATGGTGGCACAAAGCCTTCTGCATACAACCTATTCAAAAGTCTTACAAGTTTGTTGAAGTGTCTCGATTGTTAACTTGACTATTTGTTACTGTAGAGCAAACACGTGCAGTAGGGTCGGCTTTTGATACTGCTGAAACATCTCATTAAACGTGGACCACTTATTTTTATTTAATACATTTTATAAGGTGTCAGAGCTCAACATGAGCCCTGACTCTGCAGCTCCACACAGCTAAAGATGCTGTGCGCTGCTCATTTTAAGCAAAGAGCTCATCATCTGAAAGTTATAACCAGACCTAAATATTTACAATGGCAGGCACATTCACGAACCTAAACAAGTCCAAAATTATTACGGCAAGTTGTAAATTTTGCAGTCTAAGACTAATTTTTTCAGTTATGATATGTTTTGTTTTGCTATTTCTCTCCTTTTTAACTAAATCCAAGTCATATTCCAGTATACTCTATATGTTTATGGACACAAAAGATACCTGAACTTGTGCAAAGTGCTCTAAACTGGTCTCATTGTGCCTCTATTGTATGGAAGCGATACACTCTGGTTCTAATCAGGCTTGGCTTTATCCTCACCCGCTCCCTGCTCCTCAGCCTAATCAAACTCATATATGCAGGCAGAGTGCCTGCAATTATACATAAGCCTCTGCCTTGTGCATGTGTGTAAGAGTGTGTGTGAGAGCATTAGTATTTGGAAGCATGTGTGTGCCTGTGTGTGAATACAATTCTATATGTGCAAGTCTGTGTGTGTGTGTGTGCGCGTATGCGTTCAAGTTGTGCAAAAGTTTTTGCTCCCACACACACACACACACGTGTGCGCAAGGGTGTGGTTTTCGGGGTTGAAGTCACCCCCGTGCTTGGATGCCAAGTTTTTCGGGGGGGATATGAAGCTGTGCAACTTTACGAGAGCTCAGGCTATGTAGGATACATAGAAACCTACACCGCAAACGCACATGCATATAATGTGCAGCAGGCACACACACGCGCGCACACAGTTTCAGTACATACATGAACACAAATGTCTGTTGGTCAAAGATATGCTGGCACAAACAACTAGAAAAAGAATTTCACAAAAGAAAAAAAGAGGGAAAAATCTAAATTAAAGTGAAAGAAAGTAAAACATATTGAGGTGTAGTGTTCCTTTCCCAAAGTCTCTCCTCTTTCCAAACCACACCCCACCACGGCACAGGCCCAAACCCCAAAGCTTTTGTATGCTCCCTCGCTTTCCCTCTTTTTCTTTCTGTCTACCCCCTTTTTCTCTTTCTCAGTGGCCCTTTTTAGTGTCATTTTCTCCTTTTCTGTCTTATAATCTTCTGCTATTCTTTCTTTCTTTCTTCTTTTTTTTTTTTTTTTTTT